>JBBPBX010015252.1:30757-43554 GCA_038048925.1 Garcialebias charrua | reverse complement strand
TGCTAACATAGTGCTAAGGTAGCGCGCAACAAAAAGATGTCTCCCCCTCCTCTCCCTGCCCTGTCCACAAAAACCTCCTCAGAGATGAGCGCCCTGCCAAGCCAAGTGACGCGAGGAAACACTGCATGTGGTGTGTTGTAGGTAACCAGGAAAACCTGGAGTGGACTTTTAGTGGTATGAGTATTCTCCCATCAATCAAGTGGAACTGCTTTGTTCACGTAGCAATAGAAACAGCACTGGGCAAACTAATATTTCATGGTAAATGTGGGGGGGTCCAAATGAATATTTTTTTTATGTAAGGGGGACATGTCCCCTTCACATATAATTAATGCAACGCCTTGGTTCAACAGACTAACTTCTGGAGTCAATCACATTAAAGATGGCCGCTCTAACGTAGCTCTAACTTTTACAGATACTGAGCTAAATTTTGTGTGGTAGTTGCTGAGAGTTGCTCCCATAATGATCTTTGAGCTCTAAATGATCTCATGCCGTCTAATGAGATGTCACACAAGGTCATTTTCAAGTGTTAAACTTTATTAGCATTGATAAAACTTGCAGCGGTTTTTCATTCAGTTTACTGACCCCNNCCCCCACCCCCATCACAGACACACTTCCTGTGCCTCTGCAGTAGTAAGGTTTTCACACAGGATGCTGAGGGGGCAGAGAGGATGTTTGAACTCTGATCACATCCTGTGGCGGCGGGTGTCTGTGCGTTTTTCGGGCTTGTCTTTTTGTTTGATTCACTGGAAGACCGAGGCGATAAGTGACAAACGTAAACTCTGACGGCGAGAAGCTCAACCAGAGCTTCCGCTGCCAGGCACAGCTGACCGTCATCACGCCGCTGACCGCAAGGCCATCTTTTCTAACAGTTTCTCTCACGTCTGAGGCATTGTGAGGGAGGCTGCTGCGTTCTGGTAGTTTTATTTCAGATGACGTCCGTCACGGCTAACGCTCACGACTTTCTCCAAAAATGAGTTTATGGTAGTTTGAGAGACTCACAGCTGGGCAACTTTGGCTCTAGCTGGACACAGGAAACAAGGGGGGGCTGGGTATTTACAGAAATTAATATACAATCCTAACAACAAAGAAAGTTTGGACTTTGTTTGAAATGTAAATATTTAGCTAATTTCATAAACTCATACTTTATTTAGATTGAAAGTTGTAAACATGTCCAATGCTTAAAATAAGAATTTATGCACATTTTTAGGGAGATCAGAGTTTCTTTATTTGTCATGCGGATCGAGAGCGGGGCAACAAAAGGCAGTAAAAGTGATAGAATAAGAAAAGCTGAAGAGCAGTTTACAATTAACTAGAGAAATTGGATTTCCTGCAAAAATGCAGTGTGAATGCTTATTTTTATTCAACCTTTATTTACGCAGGTTAGTCTCATTGAGCCACGGGGACTCATTTACAAGAGGGACCTGTTATAGCTGCAGAACTTGCTGAAAGACATCCGAATCCGCTGCTGAAAAACCGCTGAAATTAGCTAAAAACGTGCTGAAAAGGAACTGAAATGGAAGAACAAGCCTAAGTTAGCAAAAGAAAGCAAAGAACACATAATTAATGAATTAGGTTTAAATAAGCAGAAATGAGCCCAACAATTAGGAAATTAGCTTAAAAGCTGAAATTAGCTAAACATAGCCAAAAACTAGCTGAAAATGCAGAACAAGACTTAAACTACCAGAAGGAAATGGAAAGAGCTACTACGGTATTACTATTACGGTAGCTAAAAAAAAGTGGAATTAGTTAAATTTAGCACAAAAACAGCTAAATAGTAGCTGAAATAGCAGAAAAAGCTTAAACTAGCAGAAATACGCTGAAATTACTAAAAAGAAGTTAATTCGGCTGAAAGTCACGGAAATTAATACCGAAAAACTTTAATTTATCTGAAAACAGCTGAAATTAGCTAAGAAGTGCTAAAAGCTGAAAAAGGTAAAACAAGCCTAAATTAGCAGAAGGAAGTTAGAAGTCGCACAAAAATGGAGTTAGCAAAAAAAAAAATCTGAAAGGAGCACAATCAACTGAAAAAAAACCCAGCTTTAACAAATTTAAACTTTTAGCTGAAAGCAGCTGAAAAAAGTTTACATTTGCACAATGAGCAGAGAGAAGCTGAACCAGAATAAGTGAAAGGAGCAGTAAAAGGTTGTAAACAGAGCTAAACATTTGAAGGATGTAAAATGAGCTCAATTCATTTTCTGTGTGAAAAAAGTGACACAAAAGGTTAAATATTTCAAAAAGCTAAAGTTGAACCTATATTAAAAGTCATAGCACCTTCTCCTGAACAAGCTGAACATTTTCATAGTCCTGACTTACGAGCGAGTTCCGTACCTACGGGCCGCTCGTATATCGAAAATTTGTAAGTAGGATCACAAAAAATAAAAATAAAAATAATAATAATAATATATATTTTTTATGATATGCATATTCGTAAGTCCGGAACCTCATAAGTAAGAGCGCTCGTAAGTCGGGGACTACCTGTATATGATTTGTTGAAATAGCACAAAAATTGTGGAAAGAGAAAGATGCTGAAAAACGTATAGAAGAAAAATGGATCCCAATTGTGTGAACACTTCATAAACATTCACACTATTAGAATATTTGGCAGCAGGTCCAGAAGAAGACTGGATATAAAAAGAACATTTAGGAGAGACAGAGTCTCTCAGAAGCAAAGATGGGCAGAGGTTTACCAGTCTGTGAAAAACTGTATCCAAAAATAGAGGCTAAGTTTCACAATAATGCTCCTCAACAACACATTGGGCAGACTTTAAATATCCCATCATCTACAGTTCATATCATCAAAAGATTTCAAGGATGTGGAGAAAGGCTGGATGTCGATGTTTAAATCTGTGGTGGTTAGGCCTTCAGAGGGCCCTGCATTTACAAACAGGTCTAGTTCTGTTCTGGACATCAACACAGTTCACCCACAAATGCTGCTTAAAGCTCTGTCAGGCAAAAAAGAAGCCACAAGTGAAAAGCTAAAGCTAATTCCAAACGGACTGAGGCAAAGTGGAAAACCTTTCAGACAAACCAAAAAAATTACCGTAAATATTTTTTGAAACCACAAATGTCACGTCCTCTGTAGAGAGAAAATAAAAAAGCATCCAGGGTGTTATCAACAGAGAGCTCAAAAGCCTGCCTCTCTGATGGTATGGGCTTGCATTAGTGTTTATGTCATAAACAGCTTGCACATCTAAGTGCACATTTTTACAGATTTTAGAACATTTATGACCGAACAACATTATTTTAGGGAAGGCCTTGTATATTTCAGCAAGATGATGCTAAACAAAGTGCATCCATCACAGCAGGGTGGCTTTGGTGTAGAGGAGTCTGGGGGCTGAGCTGACCTGTCCAGACCTTTCAGTGAGGTGAAAAACATTCGGATCATCATAAAATACAGTAAGACTTCTTGCAAAGAAGACCCAGGACTGTTGAACAGCTGGAATCAGACAAGAATTCCTCCAAAACCTCCTCCTCGGTTCATGTTGGTGTACAGTATACTGACAGGCAGCAGGCCGTGTGCATTCCTTCAAGGACCGCCAGAGCTTTAATCAAAGTTGTGACGTCGTCTGTGGAGCATTCATGTGGACTCTCATGATGTCAACAGGCAATTTCTGATGTTATTCTCTACATAATAATACCTCGTATGAACCCTTTTTGTTGCTTGGTGTCCATCCATCACTGCTGGAGTTGCAAGCTATTCCCTGACGTTTCTGATTGCTTATTGATTTTAGGAATTTAATCGCTGCCTCGCCTCACCGGCCACATATCAACCTTGAATGTGTTGACTAGAACATGTACTCCATCATCACAGATACGAGAAAAAAAAATGGAAAAAGATCTCTCTTGCTTTTGAAAAAGCAACAACAAGGTGGCAGATGTTTGCAGTGGATTGTCACTCAAACTGTAGCTCACAGACTATTTTAACTGGAGAAACTACAGGTAGTCCCCGACTTACGACGGAGTTCCATTCCTACGCTCCGTCGTATCTCGAATTTCGACGTAACTCGGAACATACATTCAAACTGCACCTTATACGTACAGTATTGTATTACCAGGCACTTAGCCTATCCTAACACAGTACCCTACATAATTATCAAAAAACACATACATTTGGAGCCATAATGAAGGGGAAAAAAGTTAATTTCCTACTCTGGAATGCTGGTGAAGCCTTTTCCTCTGTTCCTCCTCCCTCCTCTGGATTCTCCATTCGTTTACGTTGTAAAACCGCCGTGCATAAAACAGTTACTTTTCTACAGCTGCTGCGTGTCCAGCTTGTTCCAACAAGTTTTGTTTTTTTGAATGTCCAGAGGACCAGACTTAGCTTTTTTAGAGAGTACAGGCAGCTGTAGCAGCTGTAGCTACCACAGCTAGCAAAACCTGAAACCGGAAACTGCGTAAATCGGCTTCAAAATAAAAGATTTCAAAATAATTATTTACATTTTTTTATTTTTTATTTTATTTATGAAGATGCGTGTCATAACCACGAAACGTCGTAACTCGAGGCCGTCGTAAGTCGAGGACTACCTGTATTTTCCATTTAAAAAAATGAAGTGATACAGAGTGCAGCATGACTTTGGTGACATTTATAGACAAAGCTAAAACTGGGCAGTTAAAGTTTAAAAACAAGCAGGACAGAGGATAAAATGAGCAAAGCACAAGCTAAAAGCTAAAAGTTGCAATCTAAAAGCATCAGACCAGTCCCTACATATAGCAAAAGATTAGCTAAAATAACAAGACAGTAGCTAAAAGTACTAAAACAGTTGCTAAAATAACAAAACAGTTGCTAAAAGTAGCAAAACAGTAGCTAAAAATAGTAAAACAGTAGATAAAATGGCTAAACAGTAGCTAAAAATAATAAAACAGTAGCTAAAATAACAAAACAGCTGCTAAAAATAGCAATACAGTAGCTAAAAATACTAAAACAGTAGCTAAAAATAGCACAACAGTAGCTAAAAATACTAAAACAGTAGCTAAAAATAGCAAAACAGTAGCTAAAAATACTAAAACTGTTGTTAAAAGTAGCAAAACAGTAGCTAAAGGTAGCAAAATAGTAGCTAAAAATACTACAACAGTAGTTAAAAGTAACTGCTGCCAATTTTAAATTTTGATTTGACAGTACAGTAATGAGATGCATGCTCGTAAGTCCGGGACCTCGTAAGTAAGAGCGCTCGTAAGTCGGGGACTACCTGTACTGTGTTGGGGGTTTACTCTTAACTACCACTATACCAAATTTCAGCTTAAAAGAATCAATAAATTATAGTCATATGGTGGCTGTACATCCATCCATTATCTTTATCTGCTTCTTCCTTTTTGGGTCACGGGGGTCACTGGTGCCCATGTCCAGTCATCAGTAGCCGTGTTTCCATCATGGTTTCTAGCTGCGCATTTTGAAGTATTGCAGCAGAAAAGCTTAATGGAAACGGCAAAATCCGAATTTACTTCCTCAAATTCGCCAAAAAGTTTATACGCTCGCTTGAGGTGGTTTTTGGGATCTTCGAAAATGAGCAGATGCGCAAAACGACAGATGGAAACAGATTTTCCGACTCAGTTCTGCCGTAGCGAACATTCACGTCACGTGACGTTCAGCTGTTTCCGCTCCGGACAACATGTAACATCGCTAAAACTAGTTGGCATGACAGAATAAATACAACTTGCCCGATAGCAACACGTACCTGAAATATTCTCTCCATTTTGACGAGATGTGTGGCCGGGTTCTGTTTTCAACCGCTACTTCCTGTTTACTGTAGACATGCGCAGTGCTGACGTCTGACGTAATGACGCTGACGTCTGACGTAATGACGCTGTGCGTGGCTTGGTAGATGTGCTACAAGCCAGTAGATGGAAACACTTCTGCTTCGCATTAATTTGTATTTACATATTTGCGAGATTTCAAAATTTAGCTCAAAATTCGAAATGAAAATGGATGGAAACACGACTACTGTGTGGGAGGTGGGGGACACCCTGGACAGGTCTCCAATCCATTACAGGGTCACATAGAGACAAACAAGACAAACAACCATTCACTCTCTCACTCACACCTAGAGGCAATTTAGAGTCACCAATCAGTCTAACATGCATGTTGTTGGTCTGTGGGAGGAAACTGGAGTACCTGGAGAAAACCCACACATGCACGGAGAGAACATGCAAATTCCACCCAGAAAGGCCCCGGGCCGGGATTTGAATTGAGGCAGCATGCTCACTTATGGCCCAGGCATAGCTCTGCGTTTGGCCAAACGGCGCTCAACGCCGTGCGAGCGCGAGGCACAAGCGTAGCCCCGCAGGGCACGAATGCGCAAAGCTCAAATTTTACGACCGCATACGCGTGGTGCGTTGTCTCACAATAAACTGCCCGGCACCGGACTGTTTTGTATGAGACACAAATGTATTAAATTCCTCTTCTTCGGGACTTCCGGCTGAATGGCGGTGGGATAAGTTGTGTTCAGGTGCGCTCCTGCGGAACTGGCCTGTTTTCCAACTAATGCCTGGCACTTTCTTCCGATTTTGACCGCAAACAATAGACAACTTACACATTCAACGCATATCTCCTGTTCGATCGCCAAAATGCCACCAAAGCCTGCTAAAGGAGCTAAAGGAGTAAGTTCGATCGATGCTCACCTGTGGCCTGCTCCTCGTGTCGGAACCTCGAGCTATCCTGGGTCACCTCCTCCGTCTAAAGCAGCAGCTGCCGCTACAGTTTGTGACGTCGGCAGCCTCAAACAGGAGCTGCTGGTGGCTCTCCGAGAGGACTTTACTGCTATAATTAAAGCAGAATTCCAAGCCGCTCTGGGTGAAAGTCTCTCGTCGATCAACGCCGAGCTGTCCGCCTTCAAAAATGAGCTATCATCGGGGCTAGCTGCAGTGCAGGAGAACCTCACGGGGCTAAAGCTAACGGTAGCAGAGGTGGAGAAGTCCGTCTCCACCTGCACAGATGACATCGTTAGCCTCCGGAAAAAAGTCGAGAGCCTCACGAAGACGGTGGCACAGCTGGAGGATAAATGTGACGATTTTGAATCCCGGTCCCGACGTCAGAATATCCGGATTATCGGTGTCCCGGAGGATGACCCTTCATCGGCTACAACGGCTGCGGTCTCCCGGATGCTAAAGGAGGCCTTCGGCTTCGAGGAGGACCCGCTGCTCGATCATGCTCACCGCATCCCAGTACCCAAACCGAAGGCAGGCGAGCGGCCCCGTCCAATTGTGGCTAAGCTACACTACCACACGGACTGTGTGAAAATCCTGACGAAGGCGAAGGAGCAGCAGCAGATCAAAGTGAACGGTACAAATATCTTTGTGTTCCCCGACTACACTGCCAGAACGGCTCGCGCGCGGGCCGCCTTCACTGAGTGTCGCCGCAAACTTCGCAACATCCAGGGTGTTCGGTTCGGCCTGCTCCACCCGGCCCGGCTGAAGATCACGCATGAGGGAACCACACGAGTGTTCACGTCCCCTGAAGAGGCGAGTGTGTACATCGAGTCGATTGCAAAATGAGAAATATAATTAGTGTACTTTGTTTTACACTCAGGGAATGTCAGTATTATTAGTCATTATTATTATTATTATTATTCACGTTTAAAAACATAATCAGAGTGCTCTGTTTACACTCACGGATTTAATGGGTAGCAATAATAATCAGTGTGCCTTTTCTTTCATGCTCAGGGAACATTATTATTATTAGTTATTATTATTATTATTATTATTATTATTATTATTATTCATGTTTAAAAATATAATCAGAGTGCTCTGCTTACACTCACGGATTTAATGGGTAGAAATAATAATCAGTGTGCTTTTTTTTTTTTTTTTTTTTTTTTTTTTTCTCATACTCAGGGAACGTCAGTATTATTAGTAACTATTATTATTATTATTATTCATGTTTTAAAAATATAATCAGAGTGCTCTGTTTACACTCACGGATTTAATGGGTAGAAATAATAATCAGTGTGCTTTTTCTTTCATACCCAGAGAACGTTAGTATTATTAGTTATTAGTTAGTCATTCGTGTTTAAAAACATAATTAGAGTGCTTTGTTTACATTCACGGATTTAATGTTTAGAAATATAATTAGCCAGCTTTTTTTTCTTTCTTCTTTTATTTTTATTTTTTTTTCATAGTCGGGGAACGTTAGTATTATTAGTTATTATTACTATTCATGCTTAGAAATATAATTAGGGTGTTTTGTTTGCATCCACGGATTTAATGTTTATAATTATAATTACTGTGTATTGTTTGCATTCACGGTTTTAATGTTTAGAATTATAATCAGTGTGTTTTATTTACATTTAGGGATTTAATGTTTTGGATTATATGGTGGGCTTTGGTTCGCATTTGGGGAATGTTATTACTATTAGTTATTATTATTAACAATCACTGCTTTTTTAGTTGTTGTTGTTTTTTTTGTTGTTTGTTTTTTAAAGAGTTCTTGCTCTTCCAGATTAGTGCCTATTACATATTTTAAATTTTCTTTTCATTTAGCTAGTTCTGTGGGAGTCACCTGGTACAGGTTGTGATGTGGTGCCATTTGACCGTAAGGACAAGTTTTCTAGTGACTCCTGTTGGAGTCTGCACAGTCCCTTCATCTGGGGAAGGGCCAAGTGCAAGTGGGGGGGGGTTCTCCTGGGGTGGGGGCGGGGATTGGGAAGGATGGCAATATTTTACAACCCTTATTATGAACAACAGGTCACATGGCTGTTGATTTGAAAGCTTCCTCGACATCATCTGCTGTCAGATTCCTAAGCTGGAATGTTAAAGGTCTTAACAATCCGGTGAAACGGTCTAAAATATATTCTCATATGAAACGCCTGAATCCAGACGTAATATTCCTACAGGAAACACATTTGCAAAATTCAAATCAGGTCAGGCTTAAATATCCATGGATTGGGGAGATTTACCACTCGAGCTTCAACTCAAAAGCCAGAGGAGTTGCCATACTATTTAATAAGAATATTCATTTTACAGCATCAAAAATAATGAAGGATACAAATGGCAGATTTCTTATAATAGCGGGCTCTCTGTTCCATACTCCCGTTTTATTAGTGAACATTTATGCACCAAACTTTGATAACCCAGACTTTATAAACAATTTAGTAAGCACACTTCCATATCTTGACACTCATCTGTTAATTTTAGCTGGGGACCTGAATTGTGTTATGAACACATCATTAGATCGCTCTTCGTCTCGGCCCTGCACACAGTCTAATATGTCTAAATCTATTTTGGATTTTATGTCCCAAAATGGATATGTAGATCCATGGAGGGCACAGAATCCACTAACAAGGACCTATTCTTTTTACTCGCAGGTGCACCAATCCTATTCCCGTATAGATTATTTTTTTGTTGACAGCTCTTTAATGCAGAGAGTCACTTCTTCTGAATACTATCCGATTGTTATCTCAGACCATTCTCCTCTAAGCATTGATATAAACTTTATAAATAAACCCCGTTCTAGTCCTCGTTGGAGATTTAATAGTCTCCTGTTATCAGATGAGCCATTTAATAAATTCATCTTATCAGCAATCGACGATTTCCTAATGTTCAATAAGAACGATACAATTTCTCCCTCACTATTATGGGAAACATTAAAAGCCTATATTCGTGGTCAGATTATTTCTTTTTCAGCTAATGTCAATAAAAATCTACGCACTAAGATATCAGAAATATCAACAAAAATTCAGAATATTGACAGGCAAAATGCCGTTAATCCGTCACACGATTTGCTGAAACAGCGACAGGATCTTCAAATGGAACTTGATCTTTTAACAACATCTGATGCGGAGCGTCTCTTAATCCGATCTCGAGCCACTTATTATGAGCATGGGGAAAAACCAAGTAGACTTTTGGCACATCAACTGAAACGAAAGGCTAGCTCTCACACAATATCGCAAATCAAGGATCGATCGGGCAACCTTGTCTCAGACCCTGTCTCCATTAGTGACACCTTTAAAAAATTCTACTGCGATCTGTATAAATCTGAACTACAAGCAGACTCAAACGAGCTACTCGCCTTTCTTCAGAATATTGACATTCCTAGGATAGACAAATTGATTTCTGACCAACTTGAGGCTCCCATTAAATTAGAAGAAATATTAGAGTCAATTAAGAATATGCAAAGTGGTAAAACACCTGGCTCGGATGGTTTCTCTGCCGAATTTTTCAAAAAATTTAAAGATAAGATAGCCCCTCTTCTTCTCGAGGTTTATAATGAGTCATTCGGGCGTGGCCTGCTACCTCCCACCTTGACTCAAGCTTCAATCTCTCTCCTGTTAAAGAAGGATAAAGATCCTACTGCTTGCGAGTCTTATAGACCCCTTTCACTCTTGAATGTGGATTTTAAGATTTTGTCCAAAATACTCGCAACTCGGCTTGAGACAGTTCTCCCTCTGATTATCTCACAAGAACAAAATGGATTCATCAAAGGTCGCCAGTTGTTTTTTAATACCCGTACAATATTGAACACAATTTTTTCAACTCATTCCCCCAAGTCTCCTGAAGTAATCATTTCTCTTGACGCCGAGAAAGCTTTTGATCGAGTAGAATGGGAGTATCTCTTTGCCGCTCTTAATAGGTTTGGTTTTGGAGAGAGGTTTGTGTCCTGGATCAAACTACTTTATACATCTCCTCAAGCATGTATTCTTACTAATTCCATCCAATCGGATTATTTTTCGGTGGGGCGTGGTACTAGACAGGGTTGCCCTCTTTCCCCCCTCTTGTTTGCGTTAGCCATTGAGCCTCTTTCTGTTGCCCTAAGATCCCTTTCTTCTTTTCACGGAATCATCCGCTCTGGCGTCGAGCTTAAACTGTCCTTATATGCAGATGACCTTCTCCTGTATGTTTCTGACCCATTATGTAGCCTTCCCCCAATTTTAAACACTCTGGAAAAATTTGGATCGTATTCCGGCTATAAAATTAATTCACTTAAAACCGAATGCTACCCAGTGAATTCATTAGCTTTAAAGCTTAAGTCTTCTGATATCCCTTTTAGGCTCAGTCCCTCGGGGTTTAGATATTTGGGAATTAATATTGCACGTACTCTGCCCTCGATGTTTTCTCAGAATTATACCCCACTAGTTTCCCAAATTGCATCAGACCTTCAGAGGTGGAACTCTCTCCCTCTTTCACTAATAGGCAGGATTAATATTATCAAAATGAATGTGCTACCTAGACTTCTGTTTTTATATCAAAACATCCCTTTGTTTCTGCCCAAACAGTTCTTCAGGTCCCTGGATCAGATGGTCTCCTCCTTTTTGTGGAATGGAAAGGCCCCCAGAATGAGACTTTCTTTATTACAACAGTTCACCACAAATGGTGGTCTTTCTCTACCCAATTTTACAATGTATTACTGGTCCTCGCATATTCATAAACTGAATTATTGGTTAAATTCACCGGATCTGATTTGGTGCAAACTTGAAGTTCAATCGATTTCTGCATCTTTTTCACCTGCCTCAATTATTTATTCATCATTACCAATTAAACTATCCTCTGTTACTACAAATCCTATAGTGCTTTCCACACTCAGGATCTGGTCACAATTTAGGTCCCATTTTAAATTTGTATTACCATCTAATAAAATGCCGTTATTAAAGAATCACATTTTCTCTCCAGCATCTACTAATGCTGCCTATAGAATTTGGCATGAGAGAGGTATTAGAACAATGAGAGACCTTTACGAAGATGGTTTGTTCCTTAGTTTTTCAGAATTGTCTTCTAAATTTAATCTACCCACTTCACATTTATTTCTTTATTTCCAAATTAGACATTGCGTTTCATCACGGTTTCCAAATTTTCCAACTTTGCCTAATGACCCACCATGGGTCGAATTCCTAGCTTTGAAGCCTAATCTGAAATCTCCTCTTTCTATTATTTATGGAAAACTTATGGCAATTGAGACCGACTCATCAGGTAAAACCAGAACTGCATGGGAACGGGAATTGGGTGTTGAACTGTCAGAGTCATGGTGGGATAAAGTTATTCTCAGCATACGCCAGAGTACACCATGTGCCAGACTACAACTAATACAGTTTAAAGTAATAAATAGAGTACATTTTTCAAAGTCCCGTCTATCAAAAATTTTCCCTTCAATTTCAGATCAATGTGATAGATGTCAGGCCTCACCTTGCAACTTAAGTCATATGTTCTTCTTCTGCCCAAAATTACAAGGGTTCTGGAAATACTTCTTCTCCATACTCTCAGGAGTTTTTAAGATCCAGATTCAGAATGATCCACTTATTGCCATTTTTGGAGTTCCAGGGACCACACTTAACCTATCCCGCCAGCAGAGGGAGGTCCTAGCCTTCTGTTCTCTCCTTGCCAGGCGCTGTATTTTGCTCGCGTGGAAATCTCCCACACCTCCATCCACATCGCAATGGCTTAACACCGTAAGATCATTCTTGAAAATAGAAAAAATTTCATTAACAGTGAAAGGTAGTTCTGAAAAATTTACTTATAAATGGGCACCCTTTGTGTCATATGTAAAATCTTTGCCTTCACAACATACAGATTGATACCCTGATTCATGCTCAATGCACAGACTGATGGGACTAACTCATCACACTACCATGTGACTTAACTCTGAAGAATAAATGAATGGGTAAAACACTCGTTTCCTTTTAGTTTTTTGATGCCGTCCTATCCCCCCTCCTCCCCCCCTTTTTTTATTTTTTTTTTTTTATTTTTATTTTATTTATTTATTTATTTATTTATTTTTTTTTTTTTATTTTTTATTTTTTTTATTTTTTTTATTTTTTATTTTTTTATTTTTTTCATTTCCTCTTGTTTTTGGTTAGGTTAGTGGGATGTGATAT
>JBBPBX010015251.1:22158-44757 GCA_038048925.1 Garcialebias charrua | reverse complement strand
AACTACGGCAGGTCAACAACAAACTATAAGCAAAGTAGCCTGAAAATAAAATTAGACCATTTATTTCTTCTTGTCCTCACCGTGTCCAAGCTGCCTGTCTTGTGGAAGCAGCAGCACGTCCACATTGCGATGCTCCTCCAGCGCAGCTGTGAGCACAGCGCCTTCACGGCTAAACAGAAAGACTAACGGCAGCGTGATGTCTTCAGATGAATCCCCGTCTCCAACCATCTGGAAGAGGGGCGCTTCCTCGCTGTTACTTCCCTCACGGTGATCTGTGAAACGAGGAGACTTTTCAGATTAATTCATTTCTGTGAGGTCCAGAACTCAGAACTCAGTAAGCCTGAGAACATGTTTTTTTTTTTAATACATAATGATACTTCTTCCAGTTAACAATGGTGTACCACAAGGTTCAGTCTTAAGACCCACCCTCTTCACTATCTACATGTAAGTGTACATGTAGGTCAGATCATTCCTGATGCATCTTTACATTTCTACGCTGATGACACAGTTGTTTATTGTTGATCTAAAACAGTTGCTAAGGTTTTCCAGCTCTTGGTCTGCACTCCACATCACAGTCAGGTTTGTTCCGTCTCAAACTGGTGCTAAATGCTGACAAAACCAAAAGGATGTTGTTTTCAAACAGGAAGTCTGTACCAGCAGTACCGTACTTTCTTCTACAGTATTTTATTTTCAAACAATGTCCCTATTGACTTTGTCGATTTTTACCAATACTTGGGTACATGTATTTTGGTTGATGTGCATCTCTCCTTTAAAGGGGACCACACATGCAAAATTCACTTTTTAATGTTTTTTTACTCAACTTTGGGTATGTACTTCATAAAAAAACAGTCCTAAGGCCAAAGAAATGCACCCAGTGGTTTATTTACTCTAAGTAGATTTATTTGTCTGTGATACAAACGGTTCGTTTCTCACTTCCTGCGGTTTGTGACGTCACAAACCGCAGCCAATCTGCCACAACCCACCCCAACCTGAGTCCAGCCCCTCACCTAGCAACCCCTGGTTAGGCTCAACCCACTTCTGTATTAAACACATGACTGTTGTTTTTCATGATTTCATCTCATCTTTTGTTTATATGTTCTTAATTTCATGTGTACAGCACTTTGTTGCAGCTGTGTTTTTTTTAAATGGCTTTATAAATAAAGTATAATTGTTATTTTTATGTTTTAGTTCAATTTTTAGTGTATTTGCGATCGCTCCCAACGCGCAGCCGGCAAAAATTAAACGAGCGGACCCCCGGCGTAGGGACCGGCGGCAACGGGACACTGCTTCTGGCGCGATGGAGCGGAGCTTCAACTGTACAGCCTCGCTGCAGCCTGCAGCAGCGAGGACCTTCTCCTTACGGATTAATTTACGGGAGACACTTGGTGAACTTTGTGTGTGTCTTGACTGGAACAGCGATAACTCCCAAAATCGCCGCGTGCAACGAGCGGAGCTGGCGAACACCGGAAGAGGAACAAGCTAACATTAGCATCGGATTCGGGTGGTCTCATGCTAAAAGGAGCAGCAAATTGCGGCGCGCTCAGACGGGTTTCGGTAAGTTATCTTAAGCTAGCACTAACAGTAAGTCAAATGAGTAATAAAAAAAGAGCTAATTTTAAAACAACAACACATTACAGATACTGGCTGTTACAGAGGGCGTAAACAGATCGTTGAAGGGCGTGGACTTCAGAACTTGTATCAGAAACCGGTCGTTCAAAACGAAAGTTAAAAATGGCAGAATTAAAAAGGGTATAATTAATTATCTAAGAATTATTTTGTGTATTAAAATGAATTAATATTGTCAAGATAGCACACAGACATAACATAAAAATTTTAAAGACCTATATGTGGTCCCCTTTAAGCATAATTTCAAAAACTTGGCAAAAAAACTGAAAGTTAAATTAGGCTTCTTTCTCAGAAATAGATCCTCTAACTCTGAACGCTAGGAAACGCCTTGTAACTGTGACTTTCCTTCCTTCTACTTGAATACGGTGACATTACCGTATTTTTCGGCCTATAAGTCACAGTTTTTTAAATACTAGTTTTCATATCCTGCGACTTATATGATCCTGCGACTCATGAATAAATAAACAATAAGAATAACCACTGCAAAATATCACATCATGCTGATGCTGATCTGTTTCATGTTGCTGTGTTCATTCGTGCCCATCTGCTCATACAGACTCATGTTCGTGCTGCTGTTTGTAATGATGTTTTTCTACTACATTGGTGCTTAGTGTATTTTAGCTGATGTTTTTCTTAGTTCATATCTTAGATGTTACTACTGTTCTTCTCTTACATTTTTATTGTTGGATGTAACTGGGCCCCTGTGTACATAATCTCATTTCATCACATGTACCACATGCGGTGCAAATGACAATAAAGTTTCTCTGACTCTCTCTGACTCTCTGACTTATGGGGTGAAGCGACATATTTAGGGATTTTTCCCCATATTTTTAGACCAATTTTTGGCTGAGATATGACCTTTTCCATTAATTCTGACGAAAAAAAATGGAACAGTACCACTTTCGGCCGCTAGGGTCCACCGACCGTTCCCAGCTCATGTGTCCGACAGAAGCCTCCTCTGCTCGGACTCACTCTGTTGCAGCACGGCCTCCTGCTCTCTGGAGGTCTGAACTACGGTACCGTTACCTCAGTGTTTGCTAGCAAAATAGCTCATGAACCACAGGACAGATTTTGATGAAACTTACAGAAAGTAATCACTGGATGGACATTTACAACAAGTTATCTTTAGGAGATGTTTGAGCGAAAATTAGATTTATTTATAATGCGCGTGCACGCTTCGCAGCACCGACGTAGCAAAACTATTTTTTTAAATTCAGCTTACAGTATTTGACCATTACGTACATTTATTAAGGAAAAGTTCAGCTCAGACACATCTTTGCTATAATTTTCAGCAAACAAATAATTGTTTTTAAGTGTTAATCTTGTTAAAGTACTGTGCACGCTCCTGTGGCCATTTGCGGTGACGCGTAACATACGCCAAGAGTCAGCGGTGACGCATAATAGATGCGACGTATACGGAGGTGCGACACGTTTATGGATTTTTCCACTTTATTGGACATAACTGGACTAATGCGACATATAGGGCGGGGCAACTTAAAGGGCGGAAAATACGGTATTTACATGAATCCTACTGAAAGCACCTTGTTTGACACTGTCTATCATGGTGCACTAAGATTCATAACTGGCTGCAACTACCATACTCACTGCATTCCGTATTCATTAGTCAGTTGGTCATCATTAACTTCACACAGACTCTCCCACTGGTACATTTTCATCTCTAAATCACTTCTTGGTTTGTTGCATTCATACATTTCCTCCTACATGTCACTGTGTGAGTGCAACTACAGCATGCACTCTCAGGACACAATTACATGCAGTGTTCCCTCAGTGCGGACCAAACTAGGCGAAACGGCCTTCTCTTACTCCACTCCTGTATCCTGGAATATCTTGCAAAATGATCTGAAGCTCTTGACCTTGACCTCTCTAAATGGCTTCAAACGTCTGCTAAGTTCATGAGAAAAATCAATGCAGACATGTTTTTAGTTATTTTACACCACTTTATAACGTATCTGTTTTTGTTTCATTTTTATTTCAATGCTTGAATTTACTTTTTTGTTTTATATGCTTTTTTTTATGATTGTCTATTGTTTGTATCTGCATCTGTGTTCTTTGTTTAAAACAGGTCTCTCTTGTAAATGAGTCCTCATGGCTCCATGAGACTAATCTGTATAAATGAAGGTTGAATGAATGAAAAGAGATGGGCATTCCTGTACATTTTGCATGCAAAAGTATAAATAAATAGACCAGGGGCCTCATGTATCAACCGTGCGTGCGCACAAAATCCTTGCGTACGTCACTATCCACGCAGAACCCCGTATGTATCAAAACTGAACTGAACGTGAATATGTGCGCATCCAAGTACATTTCCACGCCAGCCCCATGGCAGGCGTACGCACGTTTCTGTGGTTCTTGTTCCTTTGGCGACACTTACAGGTGATTCAGAGAAACTGAAGCCCCACAGTCTGTGGTTGACTTTAAGAGCGGCTTGAAGACCTTTCTTTTCAACCGAGCATACTCTGCCTCCTCATGATTCTACTTTTGATCATAGCTGATACTGTTGTTGATTTTAATTGTTTATTATTTGTTTCATTGACATTTAATTCTGTTGCACCTTGTAGCACTTTGAGATTTCCATTGATGAAATGTGCGTTATAAATTGATGTCATCATTATTATTATTATTATTAACTGTTCATGATGTGAAAATGATTAATATTCCCACCAAACACACGATTAACAAGTATTACATCCACATGACGCAAAGGACGCGCAAAGTTGTGCCAAAAATAAATTTAACAGGAACGGATTCATTCAGCCTTACTGGAGGATATAATAAATAGTGTAACACGCAGAGCATTTATTTATAAACAGATATAATTTTCTGATCTAGGATATGGCTTATCAGCCGTTTTCAGAAATAATCATTTTTCAGTTTGGCACTGCTGCGCTCTGGAGCAACACAGGAGCCGTGCATCACGCGTGCACATGCAGAAGCAGCGATCAAACTGTTCCACAGGAGCTTTCCTGAGGGAGCTGCAGGCCGATCAGGGCAGTCCAGTCCACACAAAGCCGATTCATGTCCAATGGAATGTCTCATCTATATGATTCCAAAGGCTGAGTGGTCGCGCTTTGGAGCGCGCGCGCACCCTCGCGGTGTACACGGCAGCTGGAGGTGATTCATAATCTGCGTTTATTGTAGATTTCTCCAAAATGACACGTGAAAGTACACCATATATAACTTGTAGGAGAGTAAAAGCTTCACAGACAAACAGATTGCGCACAAGGCTGTGGCGCGCGCAGCGTTTGGAGACTCCAACATCACGTCATGTCATGAAAACTCTCCACTGAGACGCACAGACCCGTTTCTTCATATCATCTATTAAATAAACAAAGATCTACCAAACATCTAAGTTCCTCTGTGTTTACAGTAATTATGGTAATAAACTCGTGCGCAAAGTTAATATTTTCACTCAGAATGAATGGATGAGCCGGTTGCGCACCAAAGCAGGGTGCGCGCACACACAAATACCGACACACAATCACTCGTTCTTTGCGTGATGAACACATTTTATTACTATTCTTACTTAGGATTATTTTCCTCACTCATATTATATTAAATTCATTATTTTCCTGAATCTAGAAATGATTTCTGATCGCGCAGGGATCAAACAAACATGTCCTTCACACATGCAGGAAGTAATTTGCATCTGTTTAACATATGTAAATGAAGGCGTGTCAGGGGAGGTGTCTCACGTGCGCTCAGTTCCACGTTAATTGTGATGTACAAAAGGAATGTGCGTGGATTCCGGTGTACGCACAGTTTGATACATCTGGATTTTTTTGTGCGTACACACTTTTCTGGATTTGACCGTGCGGCACTTTTCAGTAAGAAATCCACGCAAGTCTTTGTACATGAGGCCCCTGGTATTTCTGTTGTTAACTGAGAAGCAATATTTTATAGATTTGTCACAAAGAGACCACCACCGTTCCTGATAGAAGATAGGGAAAAGTGTCCCTAAGCTGCCCGACCGAGGAGCACTCTCTCCGTACAGCACAGCCTTGGAGAGCTGCCAGTAACGTGCTGTCTCCTGCATGCACAAAAATTATCTTATCTCCTTCCACAAGTTCTTTGACTATCTTAATCATTTTTGCTGGAGCAGTTGTAATGACGGCTGTATTTTCTAACGGCCTCATCTAGCTACCTGTACTCCTCAGGAGATGCTTTCCTCATGGAGAACAGAAACGCCATGGCAAAAAGGCTTTTCCTACTCAGCTCCTGCAACCTGGAACACCTTGCAACAGGAACTGAAGTTGTCCACCTTGATTTCTTTAAGGGGTTTCAAACATTTGATAATCTCAATAGAAAAATCAAAGCAAAGATGTTCTTATTTTTAGTATTTTACCCTGTTACGGCACCCTGATTTATTGTTTTATACACTACTTTTATTTTAACTGCATTTTTACTCCAGTTTATTGTTGTCATTGTCTATTGTTATTGTTAGCTGTACTTTACATGTTCTGTCTGGAACAGGTCCCTCTTGTAAATGAGTCCCTGTGGCTCAGTGAGGCTAGCCTGTATACATTTTTCATTCAACCTTTATTTAGGCAGGTTAATCCCATTGAGCCTCGAGGACTCATTTACAAGAGAGACCGTTTTATTTATTTATTCATCCATTCAACCTTTATGAAATAAATACAGTATAGTAAATAATATAAAATATATAATAAATAAAGGTTGAATGAAAAAAGAATGATTGAAAAAGCAGCAAACTGCAGCCACTTTACATAAACTGAAGTTATTGAAGTTCCATGATTTGGTAGATTATAATATTTTATCAGTTATGTATAGGGCTCAGAATAACGCGTTACCCTTAAATATCCAAATGCATTTTGTTAAAAGACAAAGTTGTTATAATCTTAAAGGTTCAGTATGCAGTTTCTGTAGAACTGCAGCACTTAGAAATATTTTCAACAGGCAAAGCATTCTGATCCCTCCCCCTCAGAGCCATATGTGGCTCTGCCCCCTTGTGGTCTGTTGAATTTCAAATTCAAGCTCTGTTTTTATTGGCTGATTCAAATTCAAGCTCTGTTTTTATTGGCTGGTTACAAACTCTGTTTTTATTGGCTGGAAAATGGCGGGTCACCTTTTCTTTTTAGAAATGCTTATTTACCACCTGGAGAAGCAAGGGGACAATATTTTTTTTTAATTTTTTCAGAGATTACCTGGCTAACATCAGTCTGTCAGGAGGTAGTGACAGAGTGAAGAAATATGTTCATAAAAAAAGCTACATACTGCAGCTTTAAGGGGACAGAGATATTTGTAAAACCAAAATTCAGAACTAGTTTGAAGGGACGGTCTACCTCAATCCAGGGAATTGGATTATGGAATGGTTTGGAGAATGAAGTTAAAAATGCCAAGACAATGTGTACATTTAAGAAAATGAACAAAACTGAATTGTTAAAAAGAAATATATGAAGTAGCATAATGTGTATTGTATTAGTTAGAAAATTAGAGTTATTCATTTTGTACTGTTACTGGAAGATTATTATTGTTTGAACTGATTGAGGAGAAAAAAGGGGGCAGATAAAATAAGATTTTTTTCTTCTGCTACCTTTCATTTTTTTAAATATATTTTGTACGTTATCATTTATGGGATTGGTTTGTATTGTATTTTTTTTTTTATGATAACATTTTATAAATAAATAAAATAAAATAAATAAACAAACAAGGCCACAAACTCTTGACCAATCGCACAATGCTCAGCGCATTTTCCGTAAGAAACTAGTTCCGACTGGGGGAAATGCAAGTAGGAAAATATGTCATCGTTGTCACATTCATTCAACCTTTATTTAGTCAGGTAAATCTTTTGAACCTCAAGGGCTCATTTACGAAAGCGACCTGCTAAAACTAAAGAACAATGAACAGCAGTGGTATAATTTCCTTAAACAATAAACAATAAACAAACAAACAATAAACAATAGAAAACAAAAGAGAGAAGAAAAAAAACAAAAAAAGAAAGTTTTTTTTTTTTTTTACAAAGTATCAAAAAACTAGCAAAACATTATAAGGTAGACGTATAAAATCAAAGACAGGAACAGATCTGCATTGGTTTTTGCCAGGATTCCAACAGATTCTGAAAACCATTTAGAGAAGTCAAGGTCGAGAGCTTCAGATCTTTTTGTAAGATATTCCATGAAGCAGGAGCGGAGTAGGAGAAGGCCCTTTTTCCAAGTTCAGTCCTCACTGACGGAACACTGCAGGTAATCATGTCCTGAGAGCGCACACTGTAGCTGCACTCACGCAAAGACATGTAGGAGGAGATGTATGAGGGCAGCAGACCAAGAAGTGATTTAAACATACATGTCAGCGAGACACAACTTCGGCACTTCTTGTGAAGTACAAACCACCCAGACTGTATGTTGGGAGTCATGCTCAGCTAATACAACAAACGGTTAACTCAATTTTGTAAAACTAAAGTATTATGACAATTCTTTAGTATTAAAAGTTTAATTAGCTGTAGTAGCCATTTTGAACTGGGTTGACTCCAAGCGATACAGCCAGCGATTGCTTTCTGAGAATTCCATTAAATCAGTCTAGTGGGTTGTAAGATATTTCTCTAGACATAGACAAACACACACAGACAGACACATAATTGCATTATTGCCCACCTTTAATGGCAGCGAGCGACAATAATTCTGGTTCTCACCGATAAAGATAACTCCTATGGCTCCTGCCTGTTGCAGCCACCGAGCCTTTGCAGCAAACATGCAGTCTCCTCGTAAAGCCAGTGCGATGCAGTCTTTAAGCTCCGCGGCGTTCTCCACCGGTCCACATGCATTGTAGGGAGACGCTTTCTCTATTCTGCCTTTCACCTGTGGCACAAGAGGTTGTTTTTTTGTACTTTTATTATTGTTGTTTGTGAGAAGATATATTGTGAAAATAAAGCACGTTTCAGGAAACGGGACAAACTTCAAATATACAGTATAAATCTTGTTGGATTGATTTTAACTAAAGATTTTATTCAGATCTTAATCTTTTGTGTCAACGCCGTGTTTAATCTCACCCCATGCTCCTGCTTAGTGAGGTCCATTCCGAACTTTGCCGGTCCTGCAGTGAGGACTGTCCGACCCAGAAATGGAGGAGAAATGAGCTGGACGGCATGAGGTACCACCTCCTCCTCCTCCTCCTCCTCTGGTGTTTGTCTTATTTCTGCAACAAGCTTAACCCGGAACACTCCTTTCTGCTCCTGCAGGGAATCAACAATTCAGCCAAACAGACTGTAAACAAGGACTTGGCCAAATTGAAAGGAGTACATTCACTAACTTAAACAGAACTTTGCCATTATGCCATTATGAAAAGAGTTGTTAGAATTATCACTAGAAAACATTACTGTCATCCATCAAGTATATTATTTTATCAAATGAAATTGCTAAAGTTCTATGATTTGGTGGATTTGGAGCGGTATACTATTTTGTTAGTTATGTACAGAGCTCAGAATAATACACTGCCTTCAAATATCCAAATGTATTTTGTTAAAAATTAAGTTGTTATAATCTTAAGGGGGCAGATATGTTTGTGAAACCTCAGTATAGGACTAGTTTAAAGGGAAGGTTTACTATAATTCAGGGAGTTGGGTTATGGAATGACTTGGAGACAGATGTTAAATAAGCTGAATCAATGGTTGTATTTAAAAGAATGGTTAAGGTTAAAAAAGGCGTTCAATACAGGATCAACTGGACTTTATTTGTTGCAGAAAACGTTTCGACTTCTGTCCAGAAGTCTTTTTCAATTCTGAATGGAAGCTGTGAGAACGAGAAGTTTTATACAGGCTTACAAGTCACGCACCAACATGTGAAATTGGAAACTGAAAAAACACCACAAATTAAATAACATGCCCATTCTATTTAAATTGACAAAACGACCCATCCCAGCTTAACATGAGGATAAAAACAGAATGGTTAAGGTTAAATTCTTAAAAACATATCTCTAAATGGAGTTTAAATTCAGAAATTGTATGAGATAAAGGAAGTTAAATGAGTTGTTCATTTTGTTTGGTATTTAAAAAAATTGGTTGTATGAATTGTTTATTAGAGAATAAGGGGCAGATAAAATAAGATTTTTTTTCTTCATCTGCTGCCTTTCATTTTTATTTTTTTATTTTCTTCTTATTGTATATATGTTAACTGTTTTTGTATATTATTATAAAACGAATGAATAAATAAACAAAAATAAATAAATAAAACTAACTAACAAAAAAAACAATGTTTCCTCTTTTACCTCTTCACGATAAACTTCATGTTATGCAAACTCATATCCTCATGTTTTATTTACATATAACAAATAAGGACAGTAAATGCCAAAATAAAAAATAAAAAAGTTATTACATTTGGCTTGGATATAGAATGGTGTAGACAAAATTAATACAAACAAGTTCTTTTACATTTCACATTTACTATAGCGAGATGTAATGACCATATCTGGAATAATAGCCTGTGATATAATAACCATCTATTATATTCATTTCATGAGCTGTACATAGTAGGGGTGCAGGGAAAATTATTATTATTATTATTATTTTTTTTAAGAATCTAGATTCTTAGTCCTGGCGATTCAGAATCAATTCAAAAAGCCCCCCAATTTTTTTTTATTTTTTTTTTTAGCATTAAAACCCAAAAGATAAAGAAAATAAAACCATATCTCATAGTATATGAAAGAATACATAAAATGAAAGGTGGCAGAAAGAAGAAGAAATCTTATTTTATCTGCCCCTTTTTTCAAAAACAAAACAAGTTCAAACAATCAATTCAAACAATAATCTTCTATAAGTAACAGAGCAAAAAGCTAACCTAATACTGGTTATTTAAGTTACAGAATTTAATGCATTCCTGTATTATTTGTTCCTATTTTTGGTATAAATATCAAACGATGCAAAAAATTTGATACAATAAGGAACCTAAAATTATTGTTTTAAATAAATGTTCTATTTGTTTACATTGTTGTTTAATGTTTTCAGTTTAAAATTATTGTTTTAAATAAATGTTCCATTTGTTTACATTGTTGTTTATTCTTTTCAGCTTGTCATTTACAAAACTGAAACTAAATTTATGACCATTTTAATAGAAAAATAGTTTCTGAATCGAAAAATCAATTTTGAATCGAACCGTGACACCAAAAATCAGAATCGAATCGATTCTCCAGACACAGAGAGATTTGCACCCCTAGTATGTACTGTAATTAATGTGAATAAATCCACATGCAGAAGGTCTAGTTGTCCCTCATTTTAATTTGTGTGATGCCAGGATCTTTAACTTGCTATGAAACCAAGAAAGAGGCATAAACTTTCAGCTAGTAAGTCATGATATTATTATTGTTTGCACTTTTTTGCTCCTTGTTTAATTTACATGATCGGGTAGTGGTAAATAACTGATTTTGTTGCTTTTCCATAGTCTCATATTTCTATTTCAGGAAATTTAGAACACTTAAAAGCTCATTTGCTCTTTTAAATTCAACCCAATAAATAATTTGTGTTCATCTGAATCCAGTACTGTATGCTGACTTGCACAACGTTGTACAAATACCTAAAAGTACCTTTTGATTTTTGGTGTCTCCTACAGCCATCTCTCTCAGGGAGGTGAGCGAGATGCCCATGCTCTTCAGAAACTCAACTGGCTCCATGCCATTATCGTGGAGTGGTAGTTCAAATTCCCTGTAAAGCATACAACACATTTTTGTTATACGTTAAGTACAACTATAGCACAGGTTTTTAATATTCCTTTAGAATTAGTCCCACCTGGCAGGTAAAGAGTTGAAGGCGCGTCCCACCCCAGTGAGGTATTTGTAGCCATCCCTGATGGTTTTGGCAAACGAGGGGTTGTTGGGGAACAGCGTCTCTGTGCTGGGGCAGGAGTTTGTGAACAGATCGTCATCTTGAGAAGCAGGGGTTTCTTCCTAAAGCACAGGATTCACTTAAATGAATATTTAACATCTGTCACTTCATATTTCTCAGCAGGGTGCACAGATCCCCTGTTCAAAATCTGACAAACGTCTTATTTGTTTGTGATTAAAGCAAAAGCTTTTACTGTAATGTTGGGCTGAATGGGTGCCTGAGTGATGGAGAGGGACAAGGGCAGAAGGTGAGCCTCTGTGGTGAAGATGTAGTCGTCAATATCGATCGGCAGTTGGCTCTTCTCCGAAAACATTAAGTACAGGTATTTAAACATCTCAGCCAGAAAGAAGGAGTCCATCCTGTACAAAAACAAACACACACGTGGAAATGTTAAAAAGACAGATATATATTATTTCCCTTTAAAAGCTTAGTTAAGAAGCAGATTGTCTCACTAACCTGTCTTCGTGTGTCCCGGTGCGGACGTCTTGGATAGCAGCGAACCCGCAAGGCACCCTGGCGTAGGCGTTGAGCTTTTCCACGATGGATTGTCCCACTCTGAGGTAGTACGGGTCACCAGTGGCCTGCACATATCAAAACAAACTCTCAGTCCTACATATTAAAAAGTATCAGTGGTGAGAAAAATACTTTGTACAGGTTTTTAAGGGTTTGTACCTTGAAGAGGTAATAGGTGCTTTCTGCAAACTCTGGTCTCAGTAAGTGTTGGCCCCAGTGAACTCGGAACTCTGTAGTAAAAGCCTGCAGGAATATTGACCAAAAGAAAGAACTGAACTTTGTAAAAATCGATATTGATGACCAGATTTACAAAGAAAAATGTGCACAAATTGTTCTTAAACTCTGTACAGTATAACATATTACCTAGTAATAGTGTACAAAATGATATAATACAAAGACTAATTTCATAATGAATTTTTCTTCTATGTGGCAATAAATACGACAAAAATCAAGAATATTTACCTCTGGAAGAAATTTGTGCAGTTTAGTGACTTGGTAAAGCATCTCGTGAGTTTCAATAGCTGGTTTCAGATCTCCTCTCAAAACTGTGGCAATAAATACGACAAAAATCAAGAATATTTACCTCTGGAAGAAATTTGTGCAGTTTAGTGACTTGGTAAAGCATCTCGTGAGTTTCAATAGCTGGTTTCAGATCTCCTCTCAAAACCTGTTAAAACGATGAATAAATGCCACTTAAAAAAAAGTTTAAAACATTTATTTCCCTTTGTCATTTTTGAATTTAAGTGTAATTATTGCAGCGCCTCTTGTTAAACATTATATCTGACCTGTAATCCAGGGAAGAACGCGAGCAGGGAGTCCATCCAGCTGCGGACACTCACAGTGGGGTTGTGCATGTGCACGTTGAGCAGCAAGGGAGGCTGACTGATGCACTTCATAATGGCACTGTAGTGCTGTTACAGATAACATGGAAAATGCATCATAGTTATTGAAAGGCTGCAACATAAAACAACAAAGTGTCTGCAAATGATTGCGCAGCAGGAAAAACGAGACAGCCGGGGCCAAAATGGCAGAATATAGTTTACTAATGGATGACTCACAATGTTGAACCTCTGCAGGAAAACATCATCTCCTAGAAGAATATAGGCCTTCATCAGGTATTCATAGTACGAATCAATTCCAGCACCAACTCCACTCTCTGCAAACACAAAATGTAAAAACTATCAAATTAAAATTATTCAGTCGCATTAAAATAGCTTGTGCGAAAACAGAAGGAATTACGAGGTTTTTTTTGTGCTTTTACTGACAGTTTTAACTACTACTGTATATTTTTCGCCCTACAAGTTGCCTTTTTTGTGTGTGCGCATAATTTGCATGCCCTGTGACTTATAGGCCGAAGCGACATATTTATGGATTTCCCCACCCCCAGATTTATAAACCAATTTTTTGGCAGAGATATGACCATTCATTCTGAATGAACAAAATTTGAACACCATTTTCAGCTGCTAGATGGCACTCGAGTAGTAAGGCATGCCATTGTATCATGTTAATGTGTAAAAATGGCTATTAATGACAAATTCAAAAAAGTTCAAGACAAAAACAACTGGTATTTATTTATTGTACTTATTTTATACTTTGTTTTTGTCTTGAACTTTTTTGAATTGACCATGTCCTGAATGACTGAGAATCTTCACCAGCTATTAAAGAGGCACTCAACCCACTGTGAAACGGTAGCCCCATCCCCAGACCAGATTCAAAATCCACATGAACATGGGTGTGCCGAGAGACAAGGAGGGGAGGAGGTGGGTGGTTGTGCTGCATTCACGCCCCCTCTAGCAACAAACTAAAACAAACTAAAACTCTAGCAAACAACTTACAGCAAGCAACAACAAAGAATAATTATGTAGATGTATTTATCTATTCCCACCCGATCTATCCAAAACAAAAGGCCTAAAAAAAGAAGAAAATAATACCACAAGGTATTCCGTGACCGGGATTCGAACCTGTGTCTTCCAGATCCCAAACCTGCACCACCACCACTGCCCCAACTTGGCATTCATGCATCAATCGTCCATCGCACAATAAGAAAACAAATACAACCAAATAGTTTCGATGAAGTGAAAAGTATTCTTAAAATAAATAAGTTGAAATATACTAATAACTAGTGCCATTCCAAAACGATAATATGCGTTGTTGCAGTACTTTTCCGGTGTGCAATGTACCACTTCCATATAAGGTATGAACTGCAGCGAGGACCTTCTCATCTCTGCAGGGGATTGGCTCTGCTTGAACCACTTTCTTGATGACAGAGTGAGAAAACACGTCACAGTGAGAATCCTGGACCAATAAGAAAATTAAGGTGCAATTCCTCTGTTCAACCCATAGGGTTACCGTAAACACGTTTTAAGACCAAATATTGCCGATTTAAACTAATATGCACAAATACAGTATATGAAAATTAACACAGACATAGTGCTATACTGTACAACATTTTAGACACATTCTAGGGAGTTTATCAGATAAAAAAAGTTAATTTTGAGTTTAGTCGCTCTTTAATGACACAATCAGCTTGCCATACAACCCCCACCTTCGTTTTGCTCGCTGCTTGGAGCAACCATCAAATCAGCTTGATTTCACTGCGCCGCCCCGGCGAAATGAAGCTAATTTGACCAATGAAGTGCATTTATTAAGGAAAAGTTAAAGGTATTGTGATATGATGTTGGAAATTTGCATATTTGTCACAACATATATATCCTATATCATTCAGCTGTGTTCGTTTTTGCAAAATAAATTATAAATATATTAAAATTTCATTCCAAGTTATGGTAGTTTTTTCTCTGGGACACGCCCCTAAAAATCTGCGCACTTCCGCAAAACGTCATCGTGACGTGCCCGTGGGAAGCCGCTGCTCAACGCGCATGTAAATAATAATGGCGGAGCATGTCGAACAAACACAACCTATTGTTAGTACATGAATGTATTAAAGCAATCGAAGGGTTATTATTCATCCTATACAGTTATTGGACACTCGATCAATTGAAAAGTGATTTAGACACGGTTTATTTCATACACAGTAGCTAAGTGAGGATAGCTTCGTGATGTGGCTTCTTTGTTCTTGGGCTAAGCTAACAGAGGCCCGATCGCGTTTGAGATCTATAATTTTAAGACAGTAAATCATCCAAAACTCTCATTAATAAACCCTCTCTGAATAAAAAAAAACTTACTGATGTTACTTGATCGGGAAGACATTTAAAAATACATAAGAAGCAACGTGTGTTTGCTCCTGATTTTATGTCGGCTAATTTTTTTTTAGCATCGCACATGAAGAATCCTCCGTGATAATTGGCTTTATACACTCACAGTATATAAAGTAAAACAACATGAGCTCACGTTAAATATATAGTTTATCATCTAAAACAGTACACACCTCCGATTATGTTTACACAAAGACTTACTCTTTTACTGGACAATTTTCCGACGGTAGCTTCCCTGCGTTGTTTTGACGTGGTAGCTCCTGTGGCACTTTCTTCTGTAGATTTTCTTTTAAAAATAGTAGGAATAGCATCCGGTTTTAAAAGTCTTCTGCATCTTACTGGTAATCCTAAAGATTATTTTATACCAGGTCTTTCCTGAAAACAATTGGCTGTAAAATGGTCGCTGCAGACATACGACTTAGTAGGAACCCACCGGTCCCTCGTTCTCTGCACTTGTCTTGTCCATTCTTGTCGAAGTTTCTCATCTTTTGGAAATTTGTGAAGGCTCACTTGTTCACTGCTGATATTAGAACACCCAAATGCGCTACAACGTGACGGCATTTTTCAAGTTACACAAAAAAAAGAGGCGATCTTTCAGAAAAATAATCTGTATGGAAAGCAGTTAACACACCAAACAAACTGGCAAGGCTCTGCCTTATGCCCACATGCACGTCACAATGACGTTTTGTGGAAATGCACAGATTTTTAGGGGCGTGTCCCAGAGGAAAAACTACCATAACTTGGAATGAAATTTTAATATATTTATAATTTATTTTGCAAAAACGAACAGAGCTGAATGATATAAGATATACGTTTTTTTCCGGTGTATAGGTCGCACCTTTTCATGGTTTTTTCGAGGCCTGTGACCTATACACCAGTGCGACCTATTTATGGAATTTTTTCCATATTTTTAGACCAATTTTTGGGTCAGTTATGAGCCTTTTTCACTTTGGCAGAAAATGGTGCAGTACCACTTTCGGCCGCTAGGGGGCAGTGCAGTACCAGTTTCGGCCGCTAGGGACACTTCCAGAGGAGTACACCGACCGTTTCCAGCTCATGTGTCCGACAAAAAAAGCTCCTCTGCTCGGACTGACTGTCGGCCTCCTGGTCTGGACGTAACTTCTGTTAGCTCTGTTTGTTTGCTGTTTGTTAGCAAGATAAGTCAAGAACCACTCAGCGGATTTTTCTGAAACTTACAGAATGTAATCA
Source organism: Garcialebias charrua (assembly GCA_038048925.1). Taxonomy (NCBI): domain Eukaryota; kingdom Metazoa; phylum Chordata; class Actinopteri; order Cyprinodontiformes; family Rivulidae; genus Garcialebias; species Garcialebias charrua. Next base: position 28,350 of record JBBPBX010015251.1, on the reverse strand, counting down.
CAGTGTGGACGTTTACAAGTGAGTAGCTTTATTAGATGTTTGAGATTTAAAAAAAAAGATATTTTATTAGCATAGCTTCTGTTAGCTTGTGGTTGTATTTCTGTTTATGTTATAAATAGCTTCGAAACCAATCGGTTTATATTTTTTCTGCTTACAGAGTGTAATTGTAAGGCTTTAATGTACGTAACTATGGCTGGATGAATCATTTGACACAAAATTCGATTTATTATTCCTGTCAGAGGCGGACTCGTCTAGTGTTTAGCTTCTGTTTACTTCTGTTCACGTTATAAATAGCTTTGAAACCAATCGTGTATATTTATTGCTGCTTACAGAGTAATTGTAAGGCTCCAATGTACTTAACTATGTCTTGGAGAAAACATTTGACATAAAATTTGATTTTTTATTCGTGTTTTCAGAGATGGACTCGTCTCGTGTTTAGCTTCTGGTAGACATTAGCAGCAGAGCTAAACACTCGGTCCATATTGCCAGGTTGACTCAGCGGTCACGCGGCGCGTCAGCGGTGGATGACGCGTTACGTCGGCGGTGACGTAGGTGCGACCTATACACCGGTGCGACCTATTTATGGATTTTTGCAATTTCTTGGCAATAATTGGACACTGCGACCTATACAACGGTGCGACCTATAGTCCGAAAAATACGGTATATGTTGTGACAAATATGCAAATTTCCAACATCATGTCACAATACCTTTAAACTGAGACACACCTTTGCTATAATTTCGAGCAAACAAATAATTGTTTTACGTATTTATCTTGTTAAATTTTGAAGGAACGCACAGCGACTCGTCCCTCTGCGCGTTCCTACTTCAGTGTATCGGCTTTTGAAAAACAGCTGATTTGACCATCAAAGTGCATTTATTAAGCAAGCGTTAGACTGAGACACACATTTACTATAATTTCAAGCAAACAAATACAGTACGGTAATTGTTTTTAAATGTTAATCTTGTGTTCTTTAAAGTCCTCCCCGTGCACGCTCCCGCAACCGCCATTTGGCAGCCAATCGATTTTTGGCACAATACTGGCCCACATTTCCAGGTTGTCACCGGTGACACGTAACAAACGCGACGCGTCAGCAGTGACGCATAATAGATGCAACACATACGGCAAAGCGACATATATATATGGATTTTCCACTTTATTAGAAATATTTGGACTGATGCGACTTATAGGGCGGAGTGACGTGTACGGCGGAAAAATACGGTAAATGTATTTCTGCTTTTTTGGCTGATTACCTCTCCGGATCCATTCTCCATTGTGGATATTGATGACAGTCCCCACCAAGTCACTTCCTTTTTGTCTCCTTTCCCAGAGGGCATCCAGAGCTTTCCTGGCATGCTCCTGTCGAACAATAATAAACAAAACACATCTAAGATTCATTTTGTGGTAAAACCATACATGCAGTGTTCATTTAAAATAAGCTATAATTTCTAAGGCAGACTGTACTCATCTCACACTGCAGTAATTACACACAGAAAAACGCATAATAAACACTGAAAGAACTCTGTTTAGAGGATGATAATACCTCAAACACTGACTTTCCTGACAGTCTGCTGAGAGCAGCAAACTCCAGGATCATTGTCCCAGCACACGCTGTGCAGGTGTCTGACTCCGTGCCTGTGCGTGAAAGTGGGTTGAATACGCCATACCGCAGATTCACCTAATGAACAAAACATATCTGAGGATTGGACTGAGCTCTAAACACAAGAAGAAACATTTATTCAGGTCTTTACAGCAGACTTGCACCGTATTTTTCAGACTATAAAGCGCACCGGATTATAAGGCGCAATAAGCAAAACAAAACAGTCAGATAAGTCAAACTTTATTCAACTCATTCACAATAACTCAACATTCTTCAGTTATACCACATAAAAGCAGCTTGAGGTCAGTAAGCACAACCAGAATTAATACATAAGGCTCACTGTTGATTTTTGAGAAAATTAAAGGATTTTAAGTGCACCTTATAGTCTGAAATATACGGTACATCTTAAATAAGACCTGTTAAAAAAGAAATTAAGAACTACCTTTGGGTAGGGAAGGCCACTGGTGGTGTTGAAGGCAGGAAGTAATCGATGGCCCAGTTCTGTGGCCATGTGTAGAAGCTCATCCCGATACCACTGCATCCTCTCCCCACGCTGTCGTAGCAGGTCAGCCATAATGTGACCCCCCAACAGCCCACTGGACATTTACAGTATTATCATTTTCATCTTTTTAAAAAAATGCTGTTTAAAGTTAGTTTTAATGAACACACAAGGTAAAAAAAAGTTTTATACCCTAAAACTCTGATGTTGGTTTCGAACACTGACACCACCACATCGTTGTCGAATCGGACATCCCTCACAGCCTTCCTCACCGCATCCTCAAACTCATCGAGCTTGTTTAACACCTGCGTACGCACACATATGACAAGAACAAATGAATTAGCAAGTAATATTAATAGTCTGGTGAGACAAAATTTTTTTGTTTTTGTTTTTTTAAACAGCATAAACATTTCCTATGCTAGCAAAATGAGAAAAAAAATGGACTCACCACCAGGGTATCAAGGGTGTCAATCAATGTGAGAGAAAACCTAAAGAAAGAAAAAAGTCAGAAATGATGACATGGTCGCGGTGAAGCTATTTATAGTTTAATTTTGTACAGATCCATATTAATTTTACAGCCTTTTCAATGACAAACTTCTTGAATTTCATGCAAAATAATATGCACCACCTGTGGTTTACTAACTGATTTACTGTACTGTGTGCATTTAATTATTGGAATTTAGGTGAATTTTATCTGCCTAATTTAGCATCTACATCCTGAGTGTCTGTCTGCAACATAACAGCAAACAAAGTTGACTGGATCCCTATGATCTCTTCTTTCTTTGAATGCAGTCAGTAAGTTTCAGTCAGTCAGTTAGAAAGCATCTGTGACACCTCCTTATGAAGGAATGCCAAGGAACCTGGTGAGATGTTGTAAACACTTTTCAAAAAGTGCATGTGGTTTTAAATTGAGCTCATATAAACTAATTATTATGATTCAGGACGTTGCACTATGAGGGGTTCTTACTTTCCCAAGGAGTCATCGATGTCCCCTCTGTTTGGCTCTTGTCCACGCACTCTCCCTTTGCAGCTCAGAGGCATCAGCTCATCTGCCGGGTAAGCATGTTTCTGCAACAACAACAATAGCTGCAACTATCACATATTGTTGGGTTCACTTCTTATACGCAACAGAGTACAGAACAACGGCCACAGACCATTTTTCTCAAGGCGTTTCCGTTCTTGAATTGATCATACTGTTGTATACAGTATTAAGATAAGATCTATGTTTTTCATTTGGCTGATAGTCCAAACACTACAGCACACATACAGGCATAATTTTATTTTAAGCCAAAAAGGTGTAATAGTTTTAATTGGCAGTAAACTATTTCGAAATAAGGTATTCCTTTCTTGTGGTGCTATATGTTCTTTAAAGCACAAGAGATGATTTCTTTAAAATAAAAGTAGCAGACGCCTAACCTAGACTGAAAACTTATAATCAGTCTATCAGACGTATTTTCCGGCGTAAAAGTCGCACCTTTCTGCCTAATTTGCATGCCCTGCGACTTATACGCTGAAGCAACTTATGTTTTCCCCCGATATTTATAACCCAATTTTTAACTGAGATACGACCATTCTCATTCATTTTGACATGAAAAATATTGAACACTTCCATTTTCAGCCCGCTTGATGGCATTTGAGTAATGTATGGCATGCTGGTGTGTCATGTAATAGGTAAAAGTAGCTATTAATGATGACGCAATCGGTTTGCCACCGTCCAGCGCCGGGATCATGCCTGGAAGCAATCGTCAAGTCAACTTCATTTTGCTGTGCTGCCCAGGTGAAATGCAGCTGATTTGAAGTGCATTTATTAACTAAAAGTTCAACTGAGACACCTTTACTATAAATTCGAGCAAACAAATAATTGTTTTTAAGCATTAATCTTGTTAAATTCTTGTTAAAGTCGTCCCGTGCACGATCCCGCGGCCGCCGTTCGGCACCCCATCGATTTTTGGCACAACACCGGTCCGACATTTCCGGGTTGTCAGTGGTGACATGTAACAAATGCAACACGTCAGTGGTGACGCATAATAGATGCAACGTATATGGCGACGTGACTTATTTACTGTATGTTTTTTTGCACTTTATTAGACATATTTGAACTGATGCGACTTGTACGGCAGAAAATGTGGCACTCTGTAAATATAACAGCTACCAACTCTGATGTCAACATTACCTAAAAATCATAGATCAGAGATGAAATAAAAACCGTTCACTGCATCCCCATCCATTCCAGCTTATCTACAGGTAGTCCTCGGGTTACGACGGTTTCGAGTTACGACGTTTCGTGGTTACGTCACGCATCTCATTTAAATTATTATTATTATTTTTTAAACCCAGTTGTACTTCCTGTTTGATGGTAGAAGTAGCCGTCGCTTGACGCAGCGGGAAAACAGAGAGAGAGACCCGCTCTGGACCGAGTTTCACGGCATAAACAGCAAAGCAGTGGAGGTGGAGACCTTACTGGACAGAGGTTGATGGCCGTTTTACGTCGTAAACAAAAGGTGCACGGAGGTGGACGGTGTCACCAGACGGCAGAAACAGCAAGCTGGACCGGAGGTGCATTGAGCTAACATGCTAACAGACGGAGGAAGGCGTCACCAGCTCCCAGTAAGAAATTAACTCTTTTTTTCCCTTCATTATGGCTCCAAATGTACTGTATGTGTTTTTTGACAATTATGTAGGGTACTGTGTTAGGATAGGCGAAGTGCTTGGTAACTGTACAGTACCATACGTGTATATGGGGCGGACAGTGTGTATGTGTCGAAATCCGGGTTACGACGGGGCGTAGGAACGAAACTCCGTCGTAAGTCGGGGACTACCTGTATTTTATGCAAAAACTCACAAATAAGATCCTCTCATCCAGACAGCCAACGACTCGTCTTCCTCTGTGGATTGATGCAACTAGCAAACAAAAGTGTACCCACAATGACCACTCCAGCATCACGGTGACCCTTACCATGTAACTTCCATACGCGTGGTCAAACATTTCAACAATCTGGTGCCTGTAAACCAAAAATAATGAAATGCAAATTAATCAAGAAGACACAGTCACAGGTAATGGGCGTGTGCTTTAACAAACTGTACCTGATGTTGGTCTTCTCCTCCAGGGTCATGCTCTGGCCCTCTTGACAGTTCGCCCAGCCAAGAAGACTGAAGACCAGAAGGGTCTCCATTAACATGGTGATTGTGTATCCCAGCTTCCAGACAGCTTGCCTCCTCTTGAGAGTCTTACATAAGATTTGGCTTGAATGGGGACAAATAAAACTCCTGGTCTTCGTCCAAACCGCCCACACAAAAGTCAAAGAGCTCAGCTGGAGCTTGGAGCCCAGCTCATCCTCTCTTCTGGCACAGGCATGGCACAGTTTGGGCTACCTCCAGGTTTCCATGTTCCCCCCTCGTTTCTTCTCTATCCAATCTTGTTAGGACCACGTCATGACAACAAAGCACCTCAGATGAAGGGGATCCATGTAAACAATGGCGGAAACAAGCTACACCTCTCAGGGAGCTACTAATAAAACGACAGGGGGAAACAATGGGGGCGGTTCGGTTCAGGTTAGCTAAGCTAGTTATAGCAATTAGGCTTGCTCGTAAAACAAAATAAGTAAGTTGTAACAAATTTCACTCTAAATTAGATCGAAGTGCTTCCCTTGCCGAGTAAAGTCCTCCCAAACCGGTAAAGACGACAACACGACGCCGACGATGTCGAGCTGTCAAACGGCTGCCTGCGCTGCTACCCGGCGCACGTGGGAATATTTAACCCTGAGTTTGCTCTGCAGGCAAACTACGCCGCGTAAAATGTTAACTCTTTGGCAATTTTACTCACTTTGGATCCTTGTTTGTTAAAGTTGTTACATCTAAGACGACTTCTACCTTTAGATTAGCAAGGTCACTCGTCATTTTTTTTATTTTATTTTGAATGGCAAAATGTGTCCTTACAGGTTTCGGTGAGGGTACAAAAACCCGTTTATGCATACGTAAGAGCAGTGACGTATGGTCACATGATCGAAATTTTATTTTTCTGTTTTATCACAATCTTACTTACTTTTACTAACATAGCATGTGCATAATAATAACATATATGTCAACTCATATTC
>JBBPBX010015250.1:0-49757 GCA_038048925.1 Garcialebias charrua | reverse complement strand
GTGTGCACAGATCTATGAGCTGGCTGCTCAACCGCCTTTGAGTCCCCCCTGCCCTCTGCGTAATGTCGGCGTCATTATGTGCTTGTGTGCAAGACTTTTTTTCATTACCACATTTTTGATCTTCAAACAGAGGTCAAAAATGTGTTAGGATTTTTTTGTCTCCAAACCCTATGCGTCATTTTTCACCACTTAATTGTCTGTCCAACAGATCTCACTTGTAAATGAGTCTTCGAGGCTCAATGTGACTTATCTGTTTAAATAAAGGTTGAATGAATGGTGTGGTGTGTAGTGCTGGACAATAATTCAATATTGATATATCTCGCGAGCGATATCAATCAATCAATCAATCAATCAATTTATTCACTCGATTAAAAAAAAAAATCATCATTTTACAAACTCATTATCTGACAACACATTTACACGAGTGAAGAGGGAGCAGGAAGAAGAAAATCTTGTATAGACCTGCCCCCTTTCTCAATAATTACAAAAATGTCATGGCCGTAAACATTAAATTAACAAAACAAGTTTCAAACAATATTTAAACAATAACATACATAACAATATACCACTGTTCCCATTAACAACTCAATATGTAAGAGTTAACCATTCTTTTTTTATACTGTTTCTTGAATTGGATTATTGTAGTGCAATTTTTAAACTCATCATCCAAACTGTTCCATAGTTTTACTCCATGCACCGAAATGCACATTTGTTTTAAAGTAGTACGCACAGTTTTACTTTTGAAATCATACTTCCTTCTGTTAGTTCTTTCACAAGAGTTTAAGACAAAAAACTTTTGTAAATTAAATGGCAATAATCTCTTTCTAGCTTTAAACATAATCAATAACATTTTTAAATCAACCAGATCCTTTAGTTTCAAGATATTTGATTGAATAAACAATGTATTTGTGTGTTCTCTGATGTCCACTTTATGAATAATTCTCATAACTTTCTTTTGTATGACAGATAACGGTTTAGTGTTGGTTTTATATGTGTTGCCCCAAACCTCTATACAGTATGTCAGATATGGAAAAACAAATGAATAATATAATGTCTGTAGAGTTGACAGCTCTAAAACATGTTTTACTTTATTTAGAAGTCCAATACTTTTGCATAGTTTTAATTTTATGTATTTTATATGAGATTTCCAGTTGAGTTTATGATCTAAAACAACACCTAAAAATTTAACTTCATGTACTCGTTCAACTTGATTATTATCTACAGACATTACAATAGAATCATCTATTTTTCTGTTACCAAAAATCATGAATTTTGTTTTATTCCAGTTTATTGATAATTTGTTGTATTTAAACCATTCATTAAGTTTAGACATCTCACAAGTCATACATTCTATAATGGGTTTTAAGTCATTCCCAGAACAAAATAAATTTGTATCATCTGCGAACAGGATGATTTGTAACTTTTTAGACACTTCACAAATGTCATTGATGTACAAAAGAAAAAGCTTTGGTCCTAGCACTGAACCTTGGGGGACTCCACATTTTATATTTTGAAGATCTGATTTTACATTTCCTAGCTGTACAAATTGTTTTCGGTTAGTCAAATAACTACTCAACCAGTTATGAACTATCCCTCTTATCCCATAATCTTGCAACTTGGAAAGCAATAAAGTATGGTCGATTGTATCAAAGGCTTTTCTTAAATCAATAAACATCCCCACTGTATATTGTTTCCTTTCAATTGCTTCTGTAAGTTCTTCGTTTAGTTCTAATAATGCAAGGGATGTAGATTTATTTGCTCTAAAGCCATATTGACTCTCACTCAATAAGTTATTCTTTTCAATATAACCATCCAATTTCTGGACAAACCATTTTTCAAGCACTTTAGAAAACTGGGGGAGCACTGAGATCGGTCTATAATTGTCAAAACTATGTCTATCACCATTTTTAAATATTGGAATAACTTTTGCTAATTTCATTTTTTCTGGAAATATGCCACTCTGGACTGACAAATTACAAATGTAAGTAAATGGTTTAATAATAAAGTCAATAGTTTTTTTTATAATCATCATATCAATTCCATCACTATCAACAGATGTTTTAGTTTTGCTTTTCCTTACTATATTTAAAATGTCATGTTCACTTATATCTCCAAGAAACATTGACTGTGAAATTCTACTACCACCCTGCCTACCCTGAATATCATTTGTCTTGATGGAAGAAGCCAAACTTGGCCCTATATTTACAAAGAAGGAATTAAATTCATTCACCACTTTATTTTTTTCCGACAAGGTTGTTTCTCCCTTAAAAAACTGTTTTTCAAGACAATGAGTATTATTAGGTCTTACAATACTATTCAAAATGTTCCACGTTCTTTTCATATCATCACTGCTCTCTCGCAACTTTAAATTGTAGTAATCTTTCTTAGCTTGTCTTAATAATGTTGTCAATTTATTTTTATACACCTTGTATTTCATCTCTTTGAGTTTAGTTGGAAATCTGACAAAATCTCTATATAACTTGTTTTTCTTCTTACAAGATTTTAACAGTCCCTTGGTCATCCAGGGTTTTGCATTGACATTTTTATTTTTGTGACACGTTAATATTGGGCAATTTTTGTCATATAATGATTTATAAACTTGCAAAAAATTTTCATATGCCACATTCACATCATTTACATATACTCCACTCCAGTTTTCCTTTAACAGATCATTACAGAATTTTTTTATTGTTTCATCAGATCTGACTCTAACCTGCCTTATTTCATCAACTTTACTAGTTTTTTTAATTTTACTATCATGAACTATGAATATAGGTAAATGATCACTTATGTCACTTATGAGTACCCCACTGTAAATAGCCTTTCCAATTTCATTAGTAAAAATATTATCAATTAATGTTGCAGTAGTGCTAGTGATTCTGGTAGGTTGAGTAATCACTGGATATAAGGGCAGGGCATCAAATGCTTAACAGACTACAAGGGCAAAAGCAAACAATGCCCCAGGGACCCATCCCTGCCTGATGCCCTCAATAAGTTTTATGCACGTTTTGATGATCCAAACAGACCAACTAGCACCAGACTCACCTCATCACCAGACGAGGAGCACCTCAAAGTGACCGCAGCAGAAGTGAGAGGCAGTCTCAGAAGGATCAACCCTCATAAAGCTACGGGTCCAGACAACATCCCAGGGAAAGTTCTGAAGGAATGTGCGGACCAGCTCTGTGAGGTGCTGGCTGACATCTTCACCACCTCACTTGCACTGGAGTCAGTTCCCACCTGCCTGAAGACCGCCACCATCATCCCAGTCCCAAAAAGCTCCACAGTGACTGGTCTGAATGACTATAGACCGGTGGCCCTCACCCCGATAGTCGCTAAATGTTTTGAGAAACTGGTCATGTCCCACATCAAGACAGCCGTCAACATCAACGAGGACCCTCATCAATATGCATATCGTGAGAACCGATCAACAGAGGACGCCATCTCCTCCGTGGTCCACACTGCTCTCACCCACCTGGATCAGAAGGACTCATACGTGCGTCTGCTCTTTGTGGACTTCACATCTGCCTTCAACACCATGATCCCCCAAACTCTGATAGACAAACTATCCACACTTGGACTAAGCCCCTCTATTTGTAACTGGGTCTTAGACTTCTTAACAGACAGACCACAGTCCGTGAAGATCCACAACTTCTCCTCCTCCACCATCACCCTCAGCACTGGCTCTCCTCAGGGATGTGTGCTGAGCCCTCTTCTGTTCACTCTGCTCACATATGATTGTATAGCCACACATCCAGGCTGTCATATTGTTAAGTTTGCAGATGATACAGCTGTGGTGGGATGCATCACAGATAATGATGAATCCAGCTACAGACAGGAGGTGGAACATCTGGAGAGCTGGTGCAAAGAGAACAACCTTCACATGAATGTGAAGAAGACGAAGGAGATGATTGTGGACTTCAGAAGGAACAAACACACCCACACCCCACTGTATATAGGTGGATCTGCGGTGGAGGTGGTCTCCAGCTACAAATACCTGGGTGTACACTTGAATGATAACCTCAGCTGGAGCAATAACACCACCAGCCTGATCAAGAAAGGTCATCAGAGACTCTACTTCCTCAGACGGCTGAGACGAGCCGGTCTGAGAAGCCCAGTCCTCACCTCGTTCTACAGGTGTGCAGTGGAGAGCGTCCTGTGCTCCAGCATCAACGTGTGGCATGGAGGCTGCACAGTTGCAGAGAGAAAAGCTCTGCAGAGAGTGGTGAAGGCTGCACAGAAGTCTGTGGGAGTCAGTCTCCCCACCATCACAGACATTTACACCTCCAGATGCAGAAAAAGAGCCACCTGCATCATGAAAGACCTCACTCACCCAGCACACTCACTCTTTGCACCACTCCCCTCGGGACGGAGGTTGAGGAGCATCAAATGTAGAACCACTAGACTGAGAAACAGCTTCTACCCTGAGGCTGTCAGACTCATGAATAAATAAATAATAAGAATAAACACTGCAAAATGTCACATCATACTGATACTGATCTGTTTCTTGTTGCTGCGTTCATCTGTGACCATCTGCTCATGTTCGTGCTGCTGTTTATAATGATGTTTTTCTACTACATTAGGGCTTAGTGTATTACTAGCTGATGTGATGTCTCTCTTAGTTAATCCTAGATGTTATTATTGTATTTCTCTTGCATTTGTTGTTGGATGTAACTGGGACCCTGTGTACATAATCTCGTTTTCAACACATGTACTACATGCGGTGCAAATGACAATAAATTCTCTCTGACTCTGACTCTCTGACTCTGACTCTCTGACTCTGACTCTGACTCTGATATAAACTTCTACTGGACATTGCATCAACAAAATCTGTGGTCATTTTGTGCTCTCCTTGTTTTAATAGATCAATATTGAAATCTCCACATAGTAACCAGGTTTTCCTTTCATTTAGCCCATCCAGGAGATTTTCACATCTTTCTCTAAAATATTCTATATTAGAGCCTGGTGTTCTATATACACAAGCTACAATAATGTTCCTTGTTTTCTCCATCTCTATTTCAACAGTAACACATTCCATCACATCATCCAAGGCAAATGACATACATTCTAATTTTTCACATCTCAAGGAACTATGAACATACAGTGCAACACCGCCACCTTTGTTCTTCACTCGATTTGTATAAAACAGATTGTACCCTTCCATATCAAAATCTGTAGATTTGTCATTTAACCAAGTTTCAGATAATGCTATAACTTGATAGTGATTTTTAAATGTTTTCAGATATTCATTAATCTTGTCAAAATTAGCATGAAGACTTCTGCAGTTAAAATGAATAAGTGAAAAATTATCAAAGTCCACAGAAAGATTCAGTTGTTCTTCTGTATAATATTTACAATTGTTAGTTTTGTCTAATAAATTACTGTCTGGATCAATGTTGTTTTCATAATCATGTATTTTGAATTCTGTAACACCATGTCTTGTCAAAATTGGTTTGCTTGTTGCATGTTGTATTGCTTCCATTTGTCTCTTTATTTTTCAAATGGAACGTTGTTCCTTTTTTCTAAAGGAACTTCATTCACTTGTGTTTTTCAAGAAGGGCCTCAACTCCATCCTTGAGTTCATGACCTGGGGTTCTCCTTCTTTGGGTCCAGGCCGTCTCCCATCCTGCGTTCTTCAGTATTGACTCTAGATCCATTTCCTTCTCTGGAATGTCCATGTTGACTCCGAGCTCACGTAATCCAATTGCAGCAGCTTGAGGGTCATTGTACACTTTAACTTTCCCGTTCTCACAAAAAACTTTCAGTCTAGCTGGAAATAAAATCCGTGACTTGATTTTTTGTGCATTAAGTACTTTGCGCACATCTTTGTATTTTGCACGTTCCTTAAACACTGAGCTTGTAAAGTCTTCATCAAAATAAATCCTTCGATCGTTGACTTGTACAGTCTTTGCTCTCCATGCAGCTTGCAGCACTTTTTGTTTCATGGCATATGATTGAAATCGAACCAGAACAGTTCTGGGCCGGTCCTTTGGTCCAGGCCTCGGCCCTATCCTATGTGCCCTCTCCACATGGAGTTCGTCCGTCACTTCCAGTTTTTCATGGATCAGTTTGTTGACAAAGTCAATCATGTTGTTTTCTTCACAGTTTTCTGGCACTGAGTAGATTCTCATATTGTTTCTCCTGGCTTGACTTTCCAGTTCCTCACATCTTAGTTCCAGTTGCTTTTGCATTTGAAGGGTATGTAAAAGCACTTTAGAGGTTTTCATTTCATAATCTTCACTCTCAGCAATTCTCTGTTCAGCTTCATCCATTCTTTTTTTAATACTCATGAAATCTGTACGTAGCACATTTAACTCTGCCTTTAATGATCCAAAACTAGCTATTGTTTCTGATCGAAATTCTCTCAGTTCTTTGAGTATTTCAGCCATACCTGTAGATTTAGCTGATGAAGCATCCTCTATTGTCTCCTCTTGATTGTTCTCCATTTGTTTTTGTGCGCAAGCCTCCATTTGCTTGGAAGATTGTTTGTGTTTCTGCTTGGACATTTCTCTCTGTCCTTCTTTCTCCACCTTCCTCTCCTCTTTGTCCTCCTTTCTCACTGTTCTTCTCCACTCAGTTTTCAGTATTTTGCTGTTTTTGAAGCTGTTTAATCCAAAGTTAAGTCCACTTTGCAGTTAATTGTTTGCAGAGACACACCCAAACATACATGCCTGGCGGCCATCTTGAATCCAAATCATCATGATATACTTATTCAATAACGATGATATGAATTTTAAGCATATTTTCGATATTTCAATAGGATTTTTCAGCGTTTCACTGATGCTTTTTTTTTGTTCGGGTTGAAGCGGCTGCTTCAGTTTTAACCCTGACAGAAAAAGCTGCGACACAAAAACGTAAGTGCGTGGTGACGTAGATGTTACGCAGCGCTCGAGTCCAGCAAGCATTAGCGGTAGCAGGCTAAGCTAAGCTCCAATGCGCGTTAAGTTTTTGCTTCAAAACGAGTGCCCATGACCGTCAGAATGTGACTGAACAAAGTTTCACAAGTGAAGAAGTCTACCTGCGATGACTTTCAGAGCTATTTTGTCAACAAAATAGACTCTATCAGGCAGAACATTGTCAGTCCATCCAACACCATCCAGTCATGTGCCTCTGCAATAACCACAGCTGTTTTTGACCAATTTGACCTGGTCTCACTGCCTAACCTCACCAAGGTGGTTCAGCAGATGAAACCAACTAACTGTTCTCTGGACATCATTCCCTCTAAAATGTTCAAACAATCCTTTGATGTAATTGGTCCTTGTGTTTTGTCATTTATTAACAGCTGTCTATCTTCAGGTTTTGTGCCATCTGCTTTCAAACACGCTGTGGTCAGGCCTCTTCTCAAAAAACCAGGCCTAGATCCTACAGCTCTCTCTAATTTCAGACCAGTTTCCCATCTGTCATTTCTATCAAAGGTCCTAGAAAAGATTGTTTTTATTCAACTTCAATCTTTTCTAGAGCTCAACAACCTGTTTGAAAAATTTCAGTCAGGTTTTCGAGCTCGTCACAGCACTGAATCTGCACTGCTCAAAGTACAGAATGACATTCTTCTGTCCCTGGATGCAAAAAACCCTGCTCTGCTGGTGATGTTAGACCTCTCAGCAGCTTTTGACACCGTCGACCATCAGGTACTAATCAACCGCTTGTCTCAGCTGGTTGGCCTCCAGGGAGCTGTGCTTGAGTGGTTCAAATCTTACCTGTCTGGGAGAACTTTTTCTGTCATAATAGGCAATCTAGAGTCAGAGTCAGAGAGTCAGAGAGTCTTTATTGTCATTTGCACCGCATGTGGTACATGTGATGAAAACGAGATTATGTACACGGGGTCCCAGTTACATCCAACAACAAATGCAAGAGAAAAACAGTAATAACATCTAGAATTAACTAAGAAAAACATCAACTAGTAATACACTAAGCCCTAATATAGTGGAAAAACATCATTATAAACAGCAGCACGAACATGAGTCTGTATGAGCAGATGGTCACAGATGAACACAGCAACAAGAAAACAGATCAGCATCAGCATGATGTGATATTTTGCAGTGTTTATTTTTATTTTATTTTTATTTATTCATTCATGAGTCTAACAGCCTCAGGGTAGAAGCTGTTCCTCAGTCTAGTGGTTCTACATTTGATGCTCCTCAACCTCCGTCCTGAGGGGAGTGGGGCAAAGAGTGAGTGTGCTGGGTGAGTGAGGTCTTTCATGATGCAGGTGGCTCTTTTCCTGCATCTGGAGGTGTAAATGTCTGTGATGGTGGGGAGACTGACTCCAACAGACTTCTGTGCAGCCTTCACCACTCTCTGTAGAGCTTTCCTCTCTTCAACTGTGCAGCCTCCATGCCACACGTTGATGCTGGAGCACAGGACGCTTTCCACTGCACACCTGTAGAACGAGGTGAGAACTGGGCTGCTCAGACCAGCACGTCTCAGTCGTCTGAGGAAGTAGAGTCTCTGATGACCTTTCTTGATCAGGCTGGTGGTGTTGTTGCTCCAGCTGAGGTTATCATTCAAGTGTACACCCAAGTATTTGTAGCTGGAGACCACTTCCACTGCAGATCCATCTATCCTCCTCTTCATCAACCCCTCTGACCTCTGGCGTACCACAGGGATCTATTCTAGGGCCAGTCCTCTTCTCTCTTTACATGCTGCCATTAGGATCAATCATTGCACGTCATAACCTGTCTTTTCACATGTATGCAGACGATTTACAAATCTATCTGCCAGTCACTCCCAACCCCTCACTCAGTTCAAACACTCTTGTCAACTGCTTAAATGACATTAAGCACTGGCTCTCTCAAAACTTCCTCCACCTAAACACAGATAAAACTGAATGCATTTTATTTGGTGCACCTGATGACACCAGCAACATCCTTCCCAGTCCCAGTGTTGGTTTTCCCCTCCCCCACTTCAACCCGGTGGTCAGAAATCTTGGAGTGCAGCTTGACTCCAACTTAAAGCTTGATAAACAGATCAGTTCTGTTGTCAAGACCAGCTTCTTTCAGCTCCGACTGCTCTCCAAAGTCAAGTCATTTCTCAGCCGTGGTGATCTGGAGAAGGCCATCCATGCCTTTGTGACCTCCAGACTTGATTATTGTAATGCTTTGTATGTTGGTATTAATCAATCCTCCATCTCCCGTTTACAGCTTGTACAGAACTCTGCCGCGCGCTTTTTGACCAACACACGAAAATATGAACACATCACTCCTGTCCTGTCCTCTCTACACTGGCTCCCGGTTCAGTTCAGGATACAGTTCAAGCTGCTCCTGTTTGTTTTCAAAGCTCTGAATGGACTTGCTCCTCTGTACATCTCAGAACTTTTGAAAGTCCATCAGCCCGGCAGAGCTTTACGATCTGCCAGTCAACACCTGCTGGAGGTGCCTCGCTCAAGGTACAAACAATGGGGAGACCGGTCATTTTCTGTTGCCGGCCCAAAAGCCTGGAACAGCCTCCCCCTTGAGCTGCGTGCCACCTCTGATCTGACTCTGTTCAAAACCAGACTGAAGACCCACTTGTTCAAAAAAGCTTTCAGTGTGTAACTTTTATTACTTTTGGTATTTTAGTATGTAGCATTTTTATTTCCATTGCCTTCTTTTATTGCTGTTGTTTCTTATTCTATTTTCATTGATTTATTGTTCCAGTTTATTCATCTTTTTATCCTGTTAAGCACCTTGGTCAATGCAAGGCATTGTAGGAAGGTGCTATACAAATAAAGTTTATTATTATTTATTATTAAGAGAAAGAGATCTTGTTCACGAATGAGGGAAAACTGGAGCCTGAGATCTCACTGCATATGCCACTTTGCCTCTATACCAACATCAACTACCTCATACATATACTGTGTACATTAACTTATATGTTGCTGTGCCACTCTTTGCAAATGTCAATGCTAGAACCTTCAGTTTATTTTATAGATATACTTTTTATACTACTATGTAAAAACTCAGGACAGTATTACACTTTTATTATTTCATTTTATGCTTATGTTCATTGGGTGTTTCAGTGTTGGTGTAAATTTTCATACTTTTATACTATTATGAAAAACTCAGGACAGTGTTACACTTTTACTATTTTATGCTTATGTTTATTAAATGTTTTAGTGTTTAGTGTTTAGATGGTTACTGTTGCACCGAGGGACTGAGAGAAACGCAATTTCGGTCCTGTGTATGTCCTGTACATATTGCAGTTCTGACAATAAAGTTGACTTTGACTTTGACTTTGATAGGCGGATGGGTGCAGCGTCCGAAGTGAAGCGGGCGCTGTACCGGTCTGATGTGGTGAAGAGAGAGCTGAGTCAAAAGGCAAAGCTCTCAATTTACCATCGATCTACGTTCCCACCCTCATCTATGGTCATGAGCTTTGGGTTGTGACCGAAAGAACGAGATCTCGGATACAAGCGGCTGAAATGAGTTTTCTCCGCAGGGTGTCTGGACTCTCCCTTAGAGATAGGGTGAGAAGCTCAGTCATCCGGGAGGGACTCGGAGTAGAGCCGCTGCTTCTCCACATCGAGAGGAGCCAGTTGAGGTGGCTCGGGCATCTGGTTAGGATGCCTCCTGGACGCCTCCCTGGTGAGGTGTTCCGGGCATGTCCCACCGGGAGGAGACCCAGAGGAAGACCCAGGACGCGCTGGAGGGACTATGTTTCTCGGCTGGCCTGGGAACGCCTTGGGATTCCCCCAGAGGAGCTGCTCCAAGTGGCTGGGGAGAGGGAAGTCTGGGCCTCCCTACTTAGGCTGCTACCCCCGCGACCCGACCCCGGATAAGCGGACGAAAATGGATGGATGGATGGATGGAAGAGAAAGAGATGACATCACTGATAAGAGAGGAAAGACTAAGTCACCGGTGTGGAAGTAGTTCGGCTTTCTAAGATCTGTTAAACTGCAGGTGTCTGCTGCAGCGAGTTCTCTTTATGCTACAAAATGTGACAGTCGTTCTAACTAGCGGTGGGAACATCTACCGGTAACTTGTTTAATCTGAAGTTTCCACTCGATAGAATATGATGAGAGTCAGAAGATGAAGCACAATAAAGTTTGAGCCAACGTGTCCCTCAAACTACGACGTACTTAGGGATGCACGATACCGATACCAGTATCGGGTATCGGTTCGATACCATGTGCGTTTACTTGTACTCGTACTCATAAAAGGGCTCCGATACTACAGGACCCGATACCAGTTTCATTTCATTTCATTGACTATGTAAGAGTTCAAATGTAAAACTTCTTTTTTTTTTGTACAAGTTTGGACATTCTTTAAGCCCTGAAAGTATGTCTAAACTTGTACAAAAAAATAAAATGCCTCTGGTCTGCTGCGGTTCTCTGCGCGTGCACTGAGCCGTGCGGCTTCGGCTTTCTCCTCCTGTGTGTCCGCTCCTCCTCTGACGCCAAAAATACACTACACGCGGCTCCGCCCCGCTCCGCAGGTCACAGCTGTGCGAGTCCAATTTCCACTACCTGCGCTCAGCTCAGGTCCGCATGGATGCGCCGCTCCGAGACGCATGCGCGGGAATTGCGAGATCGCGCGATAAATCAAGTGATAAATAAGTAAGGCCCTGTACACACGTAGCCTGGTGTTTGAAAAACGAATATTTGCACACAAAAAATTTCTCTGTCCATACATGTTTGGATGTTCGTCTACATGTGCCGTTTATTTCACTACAGAGCGTGTAATGAATATGCTGAACCCATAGGTGGCAGTGTAGTAGCAGTGTAGTGCAGTCACAACCCTTGAACTCAGCCGCGACTTCCTGTTATTTATTTTCCTTTCTTTGGGTGGACAGACTGCAAGGTTGAACTACTAAAATACCGTGTTGGAGTACAAAGTTAATAAAATGCAGGAAAATGTCGACTGGGAATCATGTCAGAGCAGGTATGTTGACTTTTTAGTGCTTTTTTTTCTCCGAGCATGTGACGTCAGCTCCAGCTGGAGAACCGGCAGAACCGGACTTTCAGCTCCAGCTGGAGCTGAAACGTCCGTTCTGAAAGTCCACACGCAGACGCGAAAGCGGAGAGTTCTCAAATCTTCACTTTGGCCGGAGTTTTGTTATTATTCGTTTATAGTTACATCAACCGGCGTTCACGTGTGGATGAAAGGCTAAACCGCATGCTAAACTGTTCGGTTTTACTGATAAACGGCTACGTGTGTACAGGGCCTAAGTCGGAACAAAACAATTCATTCGGTGGAAGAAGGAGAACAACAGTAGATACTGCTGCCTTGATATTCTCTCGTAAATGAGCGACAGGACATGGTTTGAGCAACAGGAAGTGATGTATTACATTTCAGAATAAAATACTTTATTGATTTATTTCTTGTATTGCGTTTATAGGCGTAGTCATAAATGATAGTTTGACAGCATTTTTGTACAAATAAATCCGTATAGATCTAGGATTAGTCGCCTGTGGTGATTTTATTTTGTAAATACGGAAGTTGTGCTCGTTCCTTTTCCTGTTGGTGCGACGTAATCTTCAAAAGTTGACTCCGGCACAGCTCCGGTGTCCGGCAAAAATAGAAAAAATTCTAATTTTGACGGACTGCCGTCCGCTCTCCGCTGCTCGCCGCCGTCGTGTGGAGCCAGTGTAAATTCTGTCATTGATTATAATGGGTGCATATTTGCTGCGGAGGTCGGACCGGAGCGGGGCGGAGCTGGAACGCATGTAGTGTATTTTTGGCGTGAGTCCTCCCTTTCGAGCGACAGAGCGCAAGGTGCAGGTCTTCTGTGTGTGTGCGCGCATGTGTTTTTGAGGCGTGAGCTGCAGCAAACTCTGTTTGGCTGCAGGACTCTTCGTGTTGATGTGGGGGGTGCAGCGAATCAAAGCGCAGCCCCCCTCCCACACACACACACACTGCTGAACACATAAACAATCCCCCCTTCCCTCCTTTCTGACGGAGGCTCCAAGTCTGCAGGATTGAACGGAGTTCAGTGCAGATAAAGTCAGTGACAGCTGAAATAAGAAGGTTGATTTTCCCTCTGGGAAACATGAATAAGTAAAGTTAAATAAAATAATAAAATCTGTAGTTAAATAAAACAGGTTTTTGAGCTGCATGCATGGGACTTGTTGCTCTCTAAACTACAGTAGTTATTGAATCAAGTTACTTATGTAGGTAAACATAGATGTTTAACCCTTTAAAATACACTTGCTTGTTACTTGAAGCTGAATTGTTTAAAAACAGTTTGCACTTTTCAGAGAGCATTTTTAATCAACGTTGGCAAAATGTTACAATTTTATTTGATCAACAACACAAAAAAGTTTCAGGCTCAGGATTTTTTTTCACTTTAATCCCTGTACTTTACAGATTACCAATAGTAATGTACTTTGTTTATTTATGTTTGAAGTGTCTAATGAAAATAAACAGTTTAAGTTAATTAGAATGATTTAAAAAAATATTAATTAGTACTTGTATCGGTACTTGGTATCGGCAAGTACTTTAATGTAAGTACTTGTACTTGTACTCGGTTTTCAAAAATCTGGTATCGGTGCATCCCTAGACGTACTGAAACAACACCCCAGCGCTGCATGTTTTTTTTAAATTCATTTATTCAAAATAAACACTGAATGAAAAGGTGCAGAAAGAAGAAAATAGTCTTATAATATCTACCCCTTGTTTAAAAAAATACAAATTAACTACAAACAACAACAACCTTCACTTGAACCATCTCCAAACTGAAAACAAAACAATTTCAGGTATCCTTCACCTGCACTATAACTTCCCAACAACTTTAATAATCTTTTAAAACATATAAATAGTTTTATAAATGTTTATGGTGATATCAAGTCAACTCCACAATCCTGTTCCCTGAATTACAACACAGATCCTTCAGACTAGTTCTAAATGAAGGGTTTACAAACATTTAGAATAGAATAGAATATATCTTTATTGGCATATTTGCACCAAGGTACAAAGTTTTGCAATTGCCGCACGCACCATCCGAAGAGGGGCGTACGCACGGAAGCCGCAGCAGTATAAAACCGCGCCGCCAACAATCAGATATGGAAAAAGGAACATACAGTCGGATAATCCAAAAAAATCTATCACACACTATGATAAAGTTGACACTCTATGATAAAGTTGAAAAAACTCTTAACAGCTTCAGCACGGATAAAGACAAAGACATGTTGCATTTGATGGCAAGCAGGGAGATAGTCCGTGAGTAATCATTTCAGATAAGCACAGTCTGCAGATGGCCTCAGCACGGCTCCATCTGAATGCACACAGAGACCTCTGGGGGGAGGGGGGGAGCGATAGTTTTCAACAGCTTTCGACTCCAGGAGAAGTTTACAGTCAGCCTCTTTTCAAGGTTGCTCTGAGTCCCGATTAGATTAGTTGCTTTATTTATTTTCAGGCCAGGTTACAGTGTAATTTGACTGTAGCCTTGAAGTCCAGGTGCTGTCTAGGTCCAAATCGCCGAATCATGTGAGGTTCCGAGCTACAAATCCCCATCTGTGCCCTGATGAAACGCGGTTGGCTGTAAACGAGTCCCAAAACGCACTGCAGGTCCGCGGCTGTCCACCACTGCTCCCATCGTGCGATTCAGCTCGTACAACAGCTGGGTCGTTGAGGTCATAGCCCGGATCAAAGAATCTTGTTGAGCAGGAAGTTTCGCCAGCGTGTTGATCGCTGCGGCGGTCTCCCTCAGCTTCCAGTAGCAGAAACCTCCACCAACGCCAAAAAGCAGAGCAGCTGCCACCAATATTCCAATAATCCACAAATCTTCCACGTCTTCGACAGAAAGAACGGTCAGACACATTAAGTTCCACGAGTCTATAATGTAGCCCACCGCATGCGTGTCGATGGGGCATGCCGGTTCTCCTGGTCCGGAGCGCTTAGTGGAAAAAAAAATTATCGATAGAGGAAACAGCCCACGCAATTAAATCCATCTCAAATTGGTTCAAGTGAGCGCTGAAGAGTTACAGACGAGACAAAAATGCAGAAGCAGGGGGAGGAAAACTTTAGGGAGGAGAGGAGCAGAAAGAGAAGCGACCTGCTTTGCCAAGTGCCGGAAGTACATTCCCTTCAGGTTATAATGACTCTCTTTATTAACAAATTTTAATTGAATATTTGGGGGTAATATTTTTACGAGTTTTATACATGACTTGTAAAATACTATGTTCAACCAAATCATAAAATTTTAATAATTTCAATTGATGAAATAATGTATTTGTTGGGTGACCATAGCACTTCCTGCATCTGGAGGTGTAAATGTCTGTGATGGTGGGGAGACTGACTCCAACATCTTCTGTGCAGCCTTCACCACTCTCTGTAGAGCTTTCCTCTCTTCAACTGTGCAGCCTCCATGCCACACGTTGATGCTGGAGCACAGGATGCTCTCCACTGCACACCTGTAGAAGGAGGTGAGGACTGGGCTGCTCAGACCAGCTCGTCTCAGCCGTCTGAGGAAGTAGAGTCTCTGATGACCTTTCTTGATCAGGCTGGTGGTGTTGTTGCTCCAGCTGAGGTTATCATTCATGTGTACACCCAAGTATTTGTAGCTGGAGACCACTTCCACTGCAGACCCACCTATTTTCAGTGGGGCATGGGTGTGTTTGTTCCTTCTGAAGTCCACAATCATCTCCTTTGTCTTCTTCACATTCATGTGAAGGTTATTCTCTTTGCACCAGCTCTCCAGGTGTTCCACCTCCTGTCTGTAGCTGGACTCATCATTGTTTGTGATGCATCCCACCACCGCTGTATCATCTGCAAACTTAACAATATGACAACCTGGATGTGTGGCTGTACAATCATATGTGAGCAGAGTGAACAGAAGGGGGCTCGGCACACATCCTTGAGGAGAGCCAGTGCTGAGGGTTATGGTGGAGGAGGAGAAGTGGTGGATCATATGGTTTCAGCAGCTCCGAGAGGTAGAGGGGAGCGAGGCCATTTATGCAGAAGCAGAATTTTAAAGTCGACTCTAGTTCGCACGGGGAGCCCGTGAAGGGAGGAGAGAACTGGTGTGATGTGCTCAGACCTACGTGTACCAGTTAAAGGCTGAGCTGCTGCATTTTGGATGAGCTGAAGATGTGTGAAAGAGGCCTGGCTGATCCCAGCATACAGGGCATTGCAGTAATCCAGGTGGGTTGTGATGAACGCATGGATTAGAGTCTCGTCTGGACAACACTGACTTGAACACTGCCGCAGTTGGAAGAAGCTTTTCTGCAGAACGGAACTGATTTGTTTATTGAACTTAACGTCTGAGTCAAAAACCATCCCGAGATTTTTTACAGAGTGTTTGAGATGGGGCTGGAGGGAGTCCAAGTTTATATGATCAGAGGCGGCAGCTGATGAATTCAGTCTTTTGATCGTTAAAACTCAGGAAGTTTGAAGCCTTCCATGTCTTAATGTCGTCCAGTCATTCTAGGAGAGGGTGGAGTGTGCCTGCATTAGCTGCTTTCAGTGGCAGGTAGATCTGGCAATCATCCACGGGAGAAGTTCTGATGCAGCTGCAGCTCAAAGGTAACTGTTGTTTCTCATATTATACTAAAACTTATAGACAATATACAACAAACTTAATGTAATTTGTCTTTTTAACAGGTTGGAGAGACCAGATGAGACACATCACCTGGAACCAGTTCTAAATGATACACTTTATGATTTATAAATTACAGTTCAGAAGAGATTTCGTGTAAACTTGCACAGGTTTTGAAAACTTGTTAAGATTTACTAAATATGAATCAATATGGTTAAAAAAACTGTGGTCTTTATTTTATACGTATTGAGTTAGAGGTTAATGGACTATGGTAGGCTGAACTCTGTTACATAATTTTATGCACTCCTGTATTATTTGTTCCTATTTTTGGTATGAATATTACGGTGGCCCTGAGGTGCAAAACACATTAACAAATAAGGCTAAACACTTTAACAAATAGTTCTGAAACAAATTAACAAATTCTGAAACACTTTAACAAATTCTGAAACAAATTAACAAATTCTGAAACAAATTAACATTTTCTGAAACACTTTAACAAATTCTGAAACAAATTAACATTTTCTGAAACACTTTAACAAATTCTGAAACAAATTAACATTTTCTGAAACAAATTAACATTTTCTGAAACACTTTAACAAATTCTGAAACACTTTAACATTTTCTGAAACAAATTAACATTTTCTGAAACAAATTAACATTTTCTGAAACACTTTAACAAATTCTGAAACACTTTAACATTTTCTGAAACAAATTAACATTTTCTGAAACAAATTAACATTTTCTGAAACACTTTAACAAATTCTGAAACACTTTAACATTTTCTGAAACAAATTAACATTTTCCTGAAACAAATTAACATTTTCTGAAACACTTTAGCAAACGAGAGAATCACACGGAAAGGGAATGTCCTAACGAGGCTGACCCGGAAGTGACGACCCGGAAGTGATGACATTTCGACCCGAGATGGACAACACGCGAAAACAAACTAAAGAAAAGCGATCTTTACATGCATCCTTCACATTTAAAAGGTAAGTTATGCTGAGGGCGAAACATAAATATATGAAACATGTTTATCGTCATGATCGCGTTTTTTTCCGACCGAACATATATTCATGTAATGGCAGCGTTACTTTCTACCACAGTGTGCTCCTTTGTCTGGCGTTGGCCAGTAATAAAACCATTATGGTTTTATGTGTGGTTTATGTGTCTGTGTTTTACAATAAAACTGTGGTGATTTCTTAAAAAGTAAGTGTTGCAACGCTGCCTAAAAAACACTAACTTTTAAGGATCAGGATTACTTTATGTTTTATTCACAGATTATGCTCAGTGTTTTTTATTAGAGTGAGGATAAAGTCAGCATTTTTTTCACAATCATAGATTCTGTTTCAATTTTTGCCAAAATGTAATAATAATTAAAATAATAATATCAGAGAGAGTACACTGTGTTGAAACACTGATATCTGATTGCAGTACAAGTAAATAAAAACGGATAAATCATTATATTTTATGTCCTTCCTGTCTTTAGCTGCATTTGAGCACCTTTTGATGTTTAGAGCTAAATGAACAGAATGGAAAATATATTTGTTTCCTTGCTGCAGGTCAATCTGCTAGTTTCCTTAAATAGAAACTTTTTGAACTATCAGTACGTTGAATAATCAGTTGAGCTCTTATGCAAAATATATTTAAAAGGTTTTCAGATTTTTTTTAACGCATGATCTACCCTTTTTTGCTCCATACTAGGCCAAAATGCAGAAGAAGACCATCTTTTATCCAGGAAAACAAAGAGTTGTTTTCCGCAAGGGACCCCTTGGATTTATTCGTCAGGACCCCTCTCCTGAGGCCAAAATGATAAAAAATTATCCTAGTGTGCAGAACAAATCTGAGCCATAGAGAGAGGACATTGTGCGGCGAAATGTTTGTCTGCAGTTCATCAAAGAGGAGGGGATGTCACAGATGATTCAGAAGTGCTGGGAGACTAGAAGCTGCAGCAGCACCTGCTCAAGAGACAGAAATCATCATCCAGTCATACAACCACACCATCCAGTGTGCCACAGAAACATCTGGGTGAGCAACTAAGAATGTTGTATTAACAATTTTAAGATGAAAGGACAAAAATTGCCTTAAAAACTGAATATTCCTCCCAAACTGATCCTTGATTTTTTTTACAATATAATTTTTTGATTTCTCATAGTGATGGAGGAGTACGAAGGATTGGAGGCTGCAATGCTGAGCATCTCACCCTCTACGCTCCTGAAGGCCGAGATACACTTGAGCGTCCTCAGGTACGCCACTCTACGCGCGCATTTTGTGCGCATGTGTTTTGCTGCTATACTTCAGAAACTATCAGCTTTCAAACGCTCGCATTCTCCTTGTTGTAATATGAGCAGCTGCGCACGGAGGGGACTCAACTGAGCTCGCTGATTGGTCACTTGCTGACACGCCTACTGAAATGATTGACAGCTTTCACTCAGCTCATGTAGCTCGCTGAAGACCGCGGCGGTGTTCTGATACGGTGTTTCTACTATATATGTTATAAAAAGTTCTCTCAGAAATAAAAATAATAACAGGGAGCACTTTTCCTGCAGCACACAGCCCACCAGGGATATTTAAAACATCGCGCACCCAGGTAGGACCTGAATTCATTCATTTCAATCATGGAGTGAACGGAGGAAGAAGTGATTACTTGACTTTAGGCAAAAAAACAAAAGAAAAGGCCCGATCAGCGATAAAGAAGGGGAATTTATTTCATTTGTGTAACATACAAAACAGTCCGGCGCCGGGGAAGTTTATGGTCAGACACCGCGTATCGCGCACGTTAAAAAAAAGCTTTGCGCGTACATGCCCTGAGGGGCTACGCTTTTGCCTTGACGTACGTACGCTGCGTATAGGCGTATCGTGAGAACGCTC
Source organism: Garcialebias charrua (assembly GCA_038048925.1). Taxonomy (NCBI): domain Eukaryota; kingdom Metazoa; phylum Chordata; class Actinopteri; order Cyprinodontiformes; family Rivulidae; genus Garcialebias; species Garcialebias charrua. The sequence continues at coordinate 30,440 of JBBPBX010015250.1, read as the reverse complement.
GAGTGTATCTCGGCCTTAAGTCAGAGCAGTACGCACACTATAGTTACACTTGATGAAATTCTAAAATATAATCTGCTTGTGTTTAGTCTCTCTCCCATATTTGTCTCTGTGTACACAGTGTCAGGATCAGCGGAAACAGAGGGAACCCCAGTGTCAAACAGAGCAAAGACAGGTTTTTCTTAAAGTAGGTGATTTCAGGACTGGAGTGTTATTCTCTTTTACGATGAATAACCCTCCAAAACTGAGCCTTGACCTATTGTGTTCTGGCAGAAGCAGAAGGAATAAAAGCACAACTTTTTGAGTTTCCACTAACACCACCTGTTGTGTTCAATTGGGATTCATACAGTGACTGATACATTATCTTTATTTAGGTCCAACTGCAACGGTGTCCAGGTGTTCAGACGCATCAGGTGATTCAGAATCCTCAACAGTTAAGGGTAAAGAACATTCTATTTCTGAAAAGAAATCTGATGCTTTATGTTTTTAAGCTACGGTACATAAAATCATTTGTTTACTTTCTTCTGATTGTTTACAGTCCCAGCAACCACACAACAGACACCCGTGGCCCTTCCATCACAACAGACACCCGTGGCCCTTCCATCACAACAGACACCCGTGGCCCTTCCATCACAACAGACACCCGTGGCCCTTCCATCACAACAGACACCCGTGGCCCTTCCATCACAACAGACATCCGTGGCCCTTCCATCACAACAGACACCCGTGGCCCTTCCATCACAACAGACATCCGTGGCCCTTCCATCACCGCTGTCATTTCTACTGAAGGAAAAAGAGAGTGCAAAGAATACAGAGTTGTATAAAGGTTCGTTTCAACTCACCCTTAAATATCTATTTGTTGCATCAATAGCAATGTCTGGATAATTTTCACAGCTACTTCATCTGTTGTCTTAAAATTATACTGAAGCCATAAATAAATAACTGAAAGATAACGCTCCTTTTCAGATTCCAGCACAAGTGCAGCTTCCACCTCTGCACAGAGACCTTTCCTTTGAGGACAGTGCTGAAGATGGTAAGAACTGACTGCATACAAAAAATAATTAATTTTTTTACTGAGTAGTTTGCTTTATTAACAGCATTTCCACGCTGTTTGTCAAATATTTTGTAAACAATGTGGCTAATATTTGGAACAGTCTTTTTTTTTATGGAACCCTAATTCCATGTATTTTTATTTTTTTATGATAGTTCCCTCAGCTAAGCCACCCTTTGCTGTTCCTCTGCCTCAACCTGACCATGACATTAACCGCTGGAGTAGTAAACTAGTAGTAAACTAAGTAGTTTCCTGCTTACAACAATTTGCTCCTGTTTCATTGTCTGCCTGTTGTAGATCAAGTTGTAATGACTTTGACAAAACTAAGACAGAGCTTTGTAATGGATGATGTAGCACAGCTGTTGAAAACATCACAATGTCAAAAAATGAAAACTGAAAAGCTATTTGTTATTACACTTTAACAAGCTTTCACATCACTTTCATTGATTGTTTTGTAAAGACAAACGAGGTACAACTGAAACAAATATGTTAGTTGCAAAATAATGTTTTTATTTTTGTCTGTACATTTTATTGTATGTTAACATGTAGACTGGGAGGAGACCCCAGGGAAGACCCAGGACATGCTGGAGTGGTCTGGGAAGGCCGTAAGAGTCCTCCCAGAAGAGATGGAAGTTGCTGTCTGGACACTCCCTGCTCAAGCTGCTGCCCCTGTGACATGACGTAAAACCAGGAGGAAGATGATGGATGGATGGAGTTAATATGTCTGAAGGTGATATTATGCCTTGGAGTTTAATTTTTTTAATAAAACTAAAAACTAATAAACAACTATTAAGACTGGTATTTTCTCCAAAGCAGCTTCATATGATGTGTTGTGTACGGTATGAATATTTATGTGCTTACTGCATTTTAGCTCAAGGTATTTGTGGCAGAGCTGAATCTTATTTGCAAAAAAATTCATCTATCAATGTTGGAAACATGTTTGAAAAGTAAAAGTTATGGAAGTGTTTCATCTGTTTATCTGTAAAGTATTTGTAAAAAAGAAAAGTCCAACTCCAGGTGTTCTGTTGGTGTCCATATAACCAGCGTGCAGCTCTGCAGCTCCAGGCACGTCACTGTCAGCTGAATCTGGAAGAATAAATGTACAATATGTTTTAATGAAGGTTTACAAGTACCTGTCACATAAGTACATATACTGAAAATTGCAACATTTACTCACCTGGACATAGAATCCACTTTGCCCATTGGTTAGAATGAGGTACCGGTACTTCTCATCTTCTAAGCATCTGATGTCACAATTTGGCCAACACCGAAACTGTGCAAATGACATGGAGCTATTTAGAGGACATTTAATCTCTAGGAGCTGCACAGAGTCCAAAATACCATCCAGGCTTATTACAAACTAAATACAGTAGGTGCATCCTATCATTGCAAAACACAATTAAATTAACTAATAAAAATAAAACAATTAGTATCAGCATTTATTCCACAGTATTGCAGCAGTGTGGCTGCATGACCTGCTTGTATTACACCTGATGTTTAAACTAACAGCCAGGCTCGGTGATGGAGGACTTTAAGGCTTTGGCTGAGCTCTGTCTGTGCTATCTAAAAAAGCTAAGTCTGGTCCTCTGGACATTCAAAAAACAAAACAAAGCAACAACAACAACAACAAAAACTGTTGAAACGTTTCGTCTTTCGTCCGAAAGACTTCCGGACGAAAGACGAAACGTTTCTACAGTTTTTTTTTTGTTGCTTTGTGTTGTTTTTTGAATGTCCAGAGGACCAGACTTAGCTTTTTTTTTTAATTTTCTACCTGGATTATTGAGCAGGCATCAGGGTATCTGTCTGTGCTAATTTAAGATAAATAAGATTGTGTTCCACCTCTTTTAATAAAACGTGCCCAACGTTAGTACTGTAGATACTAAACCTCAGAGCTTTTCAGGTTGTTTTCGGGTTATTCATTGCTTCACCGTAATGTGCTGGTATAAACTAGCTAAATATGCTAGTAGAAGTAATCTGCACAGGCACTTCTTCAGGTCGCCCCCATCCCTCCCTCGTCTGCAGCGGAATGATGATCTTTTTCTCTCTCTCTCTAAAATAAACTAAAAACATTTAGCCCTGGCAAACTGCTTTGGTTTCATATTTGATAAGTTACAAACTAAAATAAACAACAAGAGTCAATTTTGTTTAAGTTACTTTAGTTAGTAAGGTATTATTAAGTCTCAAACATATATGAACTTTCTTGTCTCAAACATATATAAAAAAAATCCTTCTGTTATTTCAATTGAAACTGTCTGCACAAAATACTGAACAAAATACAACACAAAAAGTAAATTACAAGTGCAGTAATCCACCCCCAAAAATAAAAAAATGTATGTTTTGTGAATGTTTGATATACCACTGTGTCTGCTTGATTGAACTCAGCCTCCTTGATGTGATGACAATTTCAGGATAGGAATCTGAGGCATCATCCACTTCTGTAAAAATAAATAACTGATCATACAGATACTGTGGAGGCGTCTTTCAGTAGATTGAAACAAGTTAAAATACTTTATTTAATGTTTACATCCACTCACCTCATTTAAAATGTGTTTTACGGCAAATAAACAATGTAATTCTGGAATATTGCCTTCCTGGTTCCCTTTTATAATGAGCCAGTTTGAATGGTCTTTCTGATCCAGGCACAGTGACTTCCTCTGAGCAGTCTGGATACAACAGGATGTACGGTCCTTCTTGTATGTCCTTGTTAAACCTTCTCATTTTCTGGACACCTTGTTGCAGTATCTCGGGTGCTCCTACCTCTGGGTCTACAAATAACAGGACCATTTTCCCTCTTAGAGGTTTTAAACCAGTCCCACTTGGCACCATCAATCCAATGTTTATCTGTGACAAAGATGAGAGCAATTTAACGTATAAGAGGTAGAAAAAATCAATAAATAAACACGATACATACATATGTGTTTCTCTATGGTCTAATTTGTGCTTGTGCTAGTACAGTTTCACAGTCAGCGAGTCAGGTCAGTACAGCTTACCTGCACGTTTTTTCCTTTATGTTTTCCTCTCGGACCGTAGTTAAAATCCTGAAGCTCTTTGGACTTGGAGCTTCGGTACTCTTTGAAACATTTATATGATGGGCCAGGTTGTTCTGCTGAAATTAAAAAAGGTCGGTCTCAAAAATCAAAATGAGGTAACCAATAGCGCTAATATGTTTTATTCACAGGCTAATTAAAAATGCTAACATTACGCTGCACTTACGGTACTTTGTTTAGCATTGTCCGGTTGTTGAGATGTCCCCTCTCCTGCATCCATCTGCTCTGTGCCATTTAAAAACTCCAAGGATCGACCGCACGAAATACAAAACAGCTTAATAAACTTATAGGTGTCCCACAGAACGGGCAAAACGTGACTCGACTGTCGTCCATCTTGGGTCAAAATGACCGCTTCCGGGTCATCACTTCCGGGTCATCACTTCCGGGTCAGCCTCGTTAGGACATTCCCTTTCCGTGTGATTCTCTCGTTTGCTAAAGTGTTTCAGAAAATGTTAATTTGTTTCAGAATTTGTTAAAGTGTTTCAGAAAATGTTAATTTGTTTCAGAAAATGTTAATTTGTTTCAGAAAATGTTAAAGTGTTTCAGAATTTGTTAAAGTGTTTCAGAAAATGTTAATTTGTTTCAGAAAATGTTAATTTGTTTCAGAAAATGTTAATTTGTTTCAGAATTTGTTAATTTGTTTCAGAAAATGTTAATTTGTTTCAGAAAATGTTAATTTGTTTCAGAAAATGTTAAAGTGTTTCAGAATTTGTTAAAGTGTTTCAGAAAATGTTAATTTGTTTCAGAATTTGTTAAAGTGTTTCAGAAAATGTTAATTTGTTTCAGAAAATGTTAATTTGTTTCAGAATTTGTTAAAGTGTTTCAGAAAATGTTAATTTGTTTCAGAATTTGTTAAAGTGTTTCAGAAAATGTTAATTTGTTTCAGAATTTGTTAAAGTGTTTCAGAAAATGTTAATTTGTTTCAGAAAATGTTAATTTGTTTCAGAATTTGTTAAAGTGTTTCAGAAAATGTTAATTTGTTTCAGAATTTGTTAATTTGTTTCAGAAAATGTTAATTTGTTTCAGAATTTGTTAATTTGTTTCAGAATTTGTTAAAGTGTTTCAGAAAATGTTAATTTGTTTCAGAATTTGTTAAAGTGTTTCAGAAAATGTTAATTTGTTTCAGAAAATGTTAAAGTGTTTCAGAAAATGTTAATTTGTTTCAGAAAATGTTAATTTGTTTCAGAAAATGTTAATTTGTTTCAGAAAATGTTAATTTGTTTCAGAAAATGTTAAAGTGTTTCAGAATTTGTTAAAGTGTTTCAGAAAATGTTAATTTGTTTCAGAAAATGTTAATTTGTTTCAGAATTTGTTAAAGTGTTTCAGAAAATGTTAATTTGTTTCAGAAAATGTTAAAGTGTTTCAGAATTTGTTAAAGTGTTTCAGAAAATGTTAATTTGTTTCAGAAAATGTTAAAGTGTTTCAGAATTTGTTAAAGTGTTTCAGAAAATGTTAATTTGTTTCAGAATTTGTTAAAGTGTTTCAGAAAATGTTAATTTGTTTCAGAATTTGTTAATTTGTTTCAGAATTTGTTAAAGTGTTTCAGAATTTGTTAATTTGTTTCAGAACTATTTGTTAAAGTGTTTAGCCTTATTTGTTAATGTGTTTTGCACCTCAGGGCCACCGTAGAATATCAAATGATGCAAAAAATTTGATACAGTACAGAACCTAAAATTATTGTTTTAAATAAATGTTCCATTTGTTTACATTGTTGTTTATTCTTTTCAGCTTGTCAGTTACATAACTAAAACTAAATTTATGACCATTTCAATAGAAAAATAGTTTCTGAATCTAAAAATTGATTTTGAATCGAATCGTGATCGACTCGATTCTCCAGACACAGATTTGCAGCCCTAGTTGTGATCATGTTGATGAAACATTGGACCAGATGCTGTGGTTCTGACGCTCCGCGCTGCCCGAGTCACAGCAGCGCTACAACTTCTGATTCTTCTTGCTGACGTGTTTGTCTCTGTTTTTCTCTGAAAACACGGTGTGTGCACGTGTGGCGTGCGTCGCCCTGCACAGGCTTCCTTCACGCCCCTCACTCTGTGGACGCTGTGTTTCAGGCCGGCTGGAAGGAGAACCACGCCACCTTCATGTGTGAACTGAAGAACCTACAGGCATCGGGGCTCACGACGTTGGGGCACGCTCTGCGCACGGCCTTTGACCTGCTCAACCTCAACCGTCTGGTCTCTGGGATTGACAACTACGGACAGGTAAGTGACGTCACTGTGTTTGAATGATCTGAGTGATCTAATGACAGCTGTCAAGACGTGTCATTTAAATACGTTGTTGCAGAGCTCCTATGTAGTTTGGAAATGTATGGAATTTAAATTTCCACGTCTGGATAAGTATGGAAAAGCAAAGTGTGAAGAAGTTTTCTAAAAAATCAAATCAATTCTAATTTTTACAAATGGCTTCAGCAAGAAGGTTTTGTGTGTAGCCAACAGATCACATAGTGTTGACTTCAGTTTCATTTAGGACATCAAGCCTGGATCTTTGTTCCTGATCTCTCATTGAGAAGCTTTACAGGCGACATGGACCATCTGTCTTTAAATGAAAACACACATTTAAAATAAGTTGTTGTTGCTGAAACTTCAGCTGACAAAGTTTAAATTAAACCTCTTGGTCATGAAACATTTGATTTGTCTCATTGTTTTTGCTTCCACAACCAGACTGAACACAAATGTCTAAAAATAAAAGCACCTCCTTTAACATTTTAAAGTAACAAATATGTGATCACAAGTGGTAGATTACAAAAAGTCTGTGTGATATTCCAGCAGAGTGGCACCGATCCACATTTCTTACTTCCGATCCGATACTTAAAACAGGGTATCGACCGATACCGATACTTTCCCGATCCGATCCGTTCAGGTATATGAGGCTGTAATAATGAATTTCTTGAATGGAGAGCACGTGTATTACACTGTACTCTGTGACTTCTGTCTTAAAGGACAACACCCACAGTGACAGTAACAATTCACCATATTGGACAATTACTGTAGTAGAATATGATGTCTATTTTCATTTTTGCAATTGGGCCAGGCGAGCGTTAAAAAAACAAACAAAAAAAACAACAGAGTCCCGGATGAATCCGGAAACCCGGCCGAAGATTGCCGAAGTGTGAAATCACGTCATTAAAATCTCCCCCTCAGAAGGCAGGAGTGAGTTCGCCATGGAGGTTTATGAGAGAACTGCAGTTAAACTCGTGTCCTACGTGGATGCGTGATCTCTAAATATTTCCTGGTGCAGTTGTGTGTACAGCTGGACCAGCGCTCCATTTTTATTTATTTATTAGAACTTTTTAATAAGAACACCGCTGCGGTTAAAACGCTGCTCTCACTCACTCCTCTGCCTGCTGCCTCGGAGCCAGCCGCGTGTCTTCTCCCGGCTCCGCGTTCCTTCGTGGTGCTCGGCCCGTATCTCAGCCTTGCGGGGAGCACGCGCGCTCAGAGCTCCTCTGCGGCTGCCTTTTTAGTTCTGTACTCCCCGACCTGGCTGTCAGGTCACGGGGAGAGAATAAAAAGTGGGTGCACGCTCAGAATATGACATCAGTGAGTGACCGCAGGATTAATCAACATGCAGATTTATTAAAGGGGACCACATATAGGTCTTTAAAAAATTTTATGTTATGTCTGTGTGCTATCTTGACAATATTAATTCATTTTAATACACAAAATAATTCTTAGATAATCAATTATACCCTTTTTAATTCTGCCATTTTTAACTTTCGTTTTGAACGACCGGTTTCTGATACAAGTTCTGAAGTCCACGCCCTTCAACGATCTGTTTACGCCCTCTGTAACAGCCAGTATCTGTAATGTGTTGTTGTTTTAAAATTAGCTCTTTTTTATTACTCATTTGACTTACTGTTAGTGCTAGCTTAAGATAACTTACCGAAACCCGTCTGAGCGCGCCGCAATTTGCTGCTCCTTTTAGCATTAGACCACCCGAATCCGATGCTAATGTTAGCTTGTTCCTCTTCCGGTGTTCGCCAGCTCCGCTCGTTGCACGCGGCGATTTTGGGAGTTATCGCTGTTCCAGTCAAGACAACACAAAGTTCACCAAGTGTCTCCCGTAAATTAATCCGTAAGGAGAAGGTCCTCGCTGCTGCGAGGCTGCTGCGAGGCAGCAGCGAGGCTGTACAGTTGAAGCTCCGCTCCATCGCGCCAGAAGAGGGTCCCGTTGCCGCTGGTCCCTACGCCGGGGGTCCGCTCGTTTAATTTTTGCCGGCTGCGCGTTGGGAGCGATCGCAAATACACTAAAAATTGAACTAAAACATAAAAATAACAATTATACTTTATTTATAAAGCCATTTAAAAAAACACAGCTGCAACAAAGTGCTGTACACATGAAATTAAGAACATATAAACAAAAGATGAGATGAAATCATGAAAAACAACAGTCATGTGTTACAGAAGTGGGTGGAGCTTAACCAGGGGTTGCTAGGTGAGGGGCTGGACTCAGGTTGAGGTGGGTTGTGGCTGCGGCTGCGGCTTGTGACGTCACAAACCGCAGGAAGTGAGAAACGAACCGTTTGTATCACAGACAAATAAATCTACTTAGAGTAAATAAACCACTGGGTGCATTTCTTTGGCCTTATGACTGTTTTTTTATGAAGTACATACCCAAAGTTGAGTAAAAAAATCATTAAAAAGTGAATTTTGCATGTGTGGTCCCCTTTAACAAGGGAATATTAAAGGGGACCACAGATGCAAAATTCACTTTTTAATGTTTTTGTACTCAACTTTGGGTATTTACTTCATAAAAAAACAGTCCTAAGGCCAAAAAAATGCACCCAGTGGTTTATTTACTATAAGTATATTTATTTATCTTAGATAGAAACGGGCCGATTGCACTTCCTGCGGTTTGTTACGTCACAAACCGCAGCCACAACCCACAGCCACAACCCATCCCAACCTTTGTCCCGCCCCCGTCACCTAGCAACCCCTGGTAATGCTCCACCCACGCGGTTCCTGAGTTCATCTCAGCCTGCACACTAGGTGGCGGTATGCACCTAACAGTTGTTTGCGATCCGCCATAAATCAAATGGAGAAGAAGAATAGTTCATCTCAGCAGAATGGCTCCTAAAGTTAAAGCTCCACTGACATCATCTTTTAACTTTCCATAAAATGGCACAACATATATATATATATTAAGATTGACCTCTGATCGTTTTTGCTAAAACAATGTTAAATTAATTAGAATTCCTCTCAAAAACAGTTTAAAATTAGCGCCATTTTTTTAACACGATAAATAGGGATTTCCCCGTCGCAGGATGATGACGTCATAACAAGACTCGTCTCTACTACGCACCTTGAAAACAATGGAGGAGATACAAACTCGATCCGTCCAATTTAGCCATTTAAAAGTTAATTTTTTAGCGGATTGTCTTCAGAGAAGCCAAAGTTATTTCCAGTAAACAGCAGGTTATAATGTTTTTCAGCTCCTGCTGGTTTTTGGAGACCTTCACTTCATGAGGTGAGCTGCTGTGTGGAGTTACATGAGCTGCATGTGGACGAGGCAGAAGTAATTCTACAACATGTACATCGTCTCCACAGCACTGAAATGGTAATATATTAGTTATTGTTTCTAATAATTATTCAACATTATTAGTTATTAGTTTGTGTACAAAACAATTTGCACAGGCTCCTGCAGCTGTTGGGTCCGTGTGTCTTTTGGTCATTGGATTTTGGTTTTCAAAACAAAATCGAAAATCGAAAAACGGATGTTTTTTTGTTTTTTCGTTTCAAAAACAAATAATGAAAATCGAAAAATTGACGTTTTTTTGTTTTTCCGTTTTTAAAACGAAATTAGAAAAACGGAATTGCTAAAAATAAAAAAAGGGGAACGTTTTCGTATTAGAAAAACGGAATTGCTAAAAATAAAAAAAGGGGAACGTTTTGGTTTTTGATTAAACCAAAGACGAGCTTTTATTTTGTTAATTGAACACGGGAGTTTATGGCGGAACCGGAAATAAACTCCCGGTGCTGTGCGAATTTCTGACTGTTCCCCCGTGAGAATCTGAGCTGCGTGAAGCTGACACTCCACCCACGTCAAACCAGCACTAACGGAGCACGAACCATTCATACTATTTGCTTTAATTTTTGACGTGTGTGGGGTGTCAGCTTGTAATCTGTTCCCCCTGTGTCGGGAGCGCGCACTGCACCCGAGAGGCAAATCCGACCGTCTTCAAGGCGCATCTGAAAGATCTCTGTGAAACGAGTCCACACACTATCTTGTCACGGTTATAACTCATTTTAATACTCCTGGTGATAAATAAATAAATATAAACCCTCCACTAACAAAATAAACCTGGTCTTGTGTGAGGTGTTATAACCTACAGTTTTTTTTTAAATCGCTGACAGAATCTAGATTTGGTCATGCCAAATACAAATTTTAATAACTTCCTGCAAAGATAAGTGTAGGCTTTCTGGTAGGCTAAATCTCGTTCAAAAATGACCTGAGAAAAATTATTTCCAGCTGCTATTTTTGTTAGTTAATGTCTGTTTTTTCCATTATTTGAGAGAAAAAATTATTTTAGAAATAACAAAGTCAGAGAATTTTATTGTCATTTGCATCACATGTGGTACATGTGATGAAACGAGATTATGTACACAGGGTCCCAGTTACATCCAACAATAAAATGTAAGAGAAAAACAGTAATAACATCTAAGATATGAACTAAGAAAAACATCAACTAAAAATACACTAAATAAAAAATACACGCAGCACTAATATCATAGAAAACCATTACTCCACACAGCAGCTGTGTGAGCAGATGTGCACAATGAACATAGCAACATGAAACAGATCAGCAGCAACATGAAACAGATCAGCAGCAACATGAAACAGATCAGCAGCAACATGAAACAGATCAGCAGCAACATGAAACAGATCAGCAGCAACATGAAACAGATCAGCAGCAACATGAAACAGATCAGCAGCAACATGAAACAGATCAGCAGCAACATGATGTGATATTTCACAGTGATTATTCTTATTATTTATTTATTCATGAGTCTAACAGCCTCAGGGTAGAAGCTGTTCCTCAGTCTAGTGGTTCTACACTTGATGCTCCACAACCTCCTTCCTAAGGGGAGTGGGGCAAAAAGTGTGTGTGCTGGATGAGTGGGGTCCTTCATGATGCAGGTGGCTCTCTTCCTGCATCTGGAGGTGTAAATGTCTGTGATGGTGGGGAGACTGACTCCAACATCTTCTGTGCAGCCTTCACCACTCTCTGCAGAGCTTTTCTTTCTGCAACTGTGCAGCCTCCATGCCACACGTTGATGCTGGAGCACAGGATGCTCTCCACTGCACACCTGTAGAAGGAGGTGAGGACTGAGCTGCTCAGACCAGCTCGTCTCAGCCGTCTGAGGAAGTAGAGTCTCTGATGACCTTTCTTGATCAGGCTGGTGGTGTTGTTGCTCCAGCTGAGGTTATCATTCAAGTGTACACCCAAGTACTTGTAGCTGGAGACCACTTCCACTGCAGATCCTCTTATGTTCAGTGGGGTGTGGGTGTGTTTGTTCCTGTGAAGTGGATACATATTTTTAAAAATCTATTATAAAAAGCAGTGTTTGAGTTGTTACACTGTTTAATATATAATTGCCAGATTCACTCACATGTTGTCGTAACTGATGGTAAGGCTGGTGCACCTCTCTTAAGACCCTACCGACTCTGGTTTCTCCAGCATGTATCCCAATAGATGACAAGTATCCCGTCATAAATTTCCGTCCATAGGATGGTCCTGTCTAACACACACACAAATGTAAAATGTTATCTGATGTACTGCGGTCAAACCAGTCAACATTAGTTCTCTCTTAAAGATTTGTGTGGCTCATACATGGTGCATTACAATAAGAGAAACAGAAAGTGCCCCTGCAGTCAAAAAACAATGAGAGAAAATGAGATGCATACAGTATTTATAAACAATATACAATTATGCCATACTTATTACTTTCACATACCTATAATATATCAAGAATAAATATGTCAGTTTTAGATTTTGTATAAAAGAGCAAAGTCAAAGTACCTCAAAATGCTTATTTCAGTTTGCTTATGACCTCTATTCAAAATTCATATTTCATGTTCAGTGTTACAAAGAAGTTAATATTTATTTGTTTGATGGCTGTTACTATTTTTTCCTGAAAAGGTGTTTACTATATATATATATATATATATATCAGTCAGAGTCAGAGTCAGAGAGTCTTTATTGTCATTTGCACCGCATGTGGTACATGAGATGAAAACGAGATTATGTACACGAGGTCCCAGTTACATCCAACAACAAATGAAAGAGAAAAACAGTAATAACATCGAGAACTAATATATATATATATATATATATATATATATATATATATATATATATATATATATATTGTGTGTGTGTGTGTGTGTGTGTGTGTGTAAGCATATATACACACACACTTTTGTTTAATCAATCAACATTTTCAATAGAAGTTATAGATAAGCAAACTGAAATTAGCATTTTGAAGTACTTTGAATTGCTGTTTACCCCAAAATCTAAATTAAAACTATGACATATTCTGGATGTATTATAGGTACGTGAAGGTAATAGGTACGAGATAAATGTAAATTGTTAATAATTATGCCTCTCATTATTTTATATATTTTTTGGCCTGCAAGAGGACCCCTGCTGGTCCATTACTGTAACGCACCATGTATACACAAAGCTAACGTCAGCTAGCTTGTATTTACAAGTTTCGCTCATTTTATCGCAGTATATTGTCCATAAACTTTGATACATACTTGGAAAACTGAAGAAAGTACAGCACGTTCCAAATCGGTGTCCAACTCGTTGTTGTGTCTTCGCAAGTTTTGCTCCATACAAAACCTTCTGACACTCATTACCGAGTAATGTGGAGCTCCATGGCGACGCAAAACATTACTGATTTCAGAGTGTGGTTTCCTCTCTCAAAAAGATCGATAATCAATGCAGAAAACGGTTCAAGTGCAGCCATTGCCATTTAGGAATGTTTTGTTTTTATTCCGTCTTCATCTGCTGTAAAAAAAAAAATTATTTGTCGACTTCCTGTACGTCATTTCCGGTATCGCTACAAATTAAAACAACAACCGTATTTACCCTTTTTTTTTATTTTTAGCAATTCCGTTTTTCTAATTTTGTTTTAAAAACGGAAAAACAAAAAAACATCCGTTTTTCGATTTTCATTATTTGTTTTTGAAACGAAAAAACAAAAAACCATCCGTTTTTCGATTTTCGATTTTGTTTTGAAAACCAAAATCCAATGACCAAAAGATACACAGACCTTCATGTTGCTGCTGATCTGTTTCATGTTGTTACTGATCTGTTTCTTGTTGCTGCTGATCTGTTTCATGTTGCTGCTGATCTGTTTCTGTTGCTGCTGATCTGTTTCATGTTGCTGCTGATCTGTTTCATGTTGCTGCTGATCTGTTTCATGTTGCTGCTGATCTGTTTCATGTTGCTGCTGATCTGTTTCATGTTGCTGCTGATCTGTTTCATGTTGCTGCTGATCTGTTTCATGTTGCTGCTGATCTGTTTCATGTTGCTGCTGATCTGTTTCATGTTGCTGCTGATCTGTTTCATGTTGCTGCTGATCTGTTTCTTGTTGCTGCTGATCTGTTTCATGTTGCTGCTGATCTGTTTCATGTTGCTGCTGATCTGTTTCATGTTGCTGCTGATCTGTTTCTTGTTGCTGCTGATCTGTTTCATGTTGCTGCTGATCTGTTTCTTGTTGCTGCTGATCTGTTTCATGTTGCTGCTGATCTGTTTCTTGTTGCTGCTGATCTGTTTCTTGTTGCTGCTGATCTGTTTCTTGTTGCTGCTGATCTGTTTCTTGTTGCTGCTGATCTGTTTCATGTTGCTGCTGATCTGTTTCATGTTGCTGCTGATCTGTTTCATGTTGCTGCTGATCTGTTTCATGTTGCTGCTGATCTGTTTCATGTTGCTGCTGATCTGTTTCATGTTGCTGCTGATCTGTTTCATGTTGCTGCTGATCTGTTTCATGTTGCTGCTGATCTGTTTCATGTTGCTGCTGATCTGTTTCATGTTGCTGCTGATCTGTTTCATGTTGCTGCTGATCTGTTTCATGTTGCTGCTGATCTGTTTCATGTTGCTGCTGATCTGTTTCATGTTGCTGCTGATCTGTTTCATGTTGCTGCTGATCTGTTTCATGTTGCTGCTGATCTGTTTCATGTTGCTGCTGATCTGTTTCATGTTGCTGCTGATCTGTTTCATGTTGCTGCTGATCTGTTTCATGTTGCTGCTGATCTGTTTCATGTTGCTGCTGATCTGTTTCATGTTGCTGCTGATCTGTTTCATGTTGCTGCTGATCTGTTTCATGTTGCTGCTGATCTGTTTCATGTTGCTGCTGATCTGTTTCATGTTGCTGCTGATCTGTTTCATGTTGCTGCTGATCTGTTTCATGTTGCTGCTGATCTGTTTCATGTTGCTGCTGATCTGTTTCATGTTGCTGCTGATCTGTTTCATGTTGCTGCTGATCTGTTTCATGTTGCTGCTGATCTGTTTCATGTTGCTGCTGATCTGTTTCATGTTGCTGCTGATCTGTTTCATGTTGCTGCTGATCTGTTTCATGTTGCTGCTGATCTGTTTCATGTTGCTGCTGATCTGTTTCATGTTGCTGCTGATCTGTTTCATGTTGCTGCTGATCTGTTTCATGTTGCTGCTGATCTGTTTCATGTTGCTGCTGATCTGTTTCATGTTGCTGCTGATCTGTTTCATGTTGCTGCTGATCTGTTTCATGTTGCTGCTGATCTGTTTCATGTTGCTGCTGATCTGTTTCATGTTGCTGCTGATCTGTTTCATGTTGCTGCTGATCTGTTTCATGTTGCTGCTGATCTGTTTCATGTTGCTGCTGATCTGTTTCATGTTGCTGCTGATCTGTTTCATGTTGCTGCTGCTCTGTTTCATGTTGCTGCTGATCTGTTTCATGTTGCTGCTGATCTGTTTCATGTTGCTGCTGATCTGTTTCATGTTGCTGCTGATCTGTTTCATGTTGCTGCTGATCTGTTTCATGTTGCTGCTGATCTGTTTCATGTTGCTGCTGATCTGTTTCATGTTGCTGCTGATCTGTTTCATGTTGCTGCTGATCTGTTTCATGTTGCTGCTGATCTGTTTCATGTTGCTGCTGATCTGTTTCATGTTGCTGCTGATCTGTTTCATGTTGCTGCTGATCTGTTTCATGTTGCTGCTGATCTGTTTCATGTTGCTGCTGATCTGTTTCATGTTGCTGCTGATCTGTTTCATGTTGCTGCTGATCTGTTTCATGTTGCTGCTGATCTGTTTCATGTTGCTGCTGATCTGTTTCATGTTGCTGCTGATCTGTTTCATGTTGCTGCTGATCTGTTTCATGTTGCTGCTGATCTGTTTCATGTTGCTGCTGATCTGTTTCATGTTGCTGCTGATCTGTTTCATGTTGCTGCTGATCTGTTTCATGTTGCTGCTGATCTGTTTCATGTTGATGTGTTCATTGCATGCTCATCTGCTCACACAGATTCATGTTCGTGCTGCTGTTCAACCTATTCTTTTTATACCATTAGTGCTTAGTGTGTTTTTAGTTGGTGTTTTATTTCATATCTTAAATCTTATTACTGTTTTTCTTTTACATTTTATTGTTGGATGTAACTGAGACCCTGTGCACATAATTTCGTTCCACCACCTGTACAAATAAGGAAACTCTGACTCTCACTGCCTCTGATGTGTGCACCATCTGATTAAACTCTTTAGGATCATTTCTACAGATAGAGATAGTAGAGTGCTGTAGAATGTGTGGATGGGTAGACGTGGGCACAGAAAGTGCTTTCAGTAGCCTGCAAGGCTGGAAACACCCTAAAAAGAAACAGCCTGTTTACTATACATGAACACTGAGATAAGGTAATTGTCCTGCAAGAACGCACCTTGATTAAGTGCAGATCAGAGGAAAGATTAACACAAATTTCTGCAGGAATATAAAACTATCCAAAATAACTTCAGTTGCCATCTTTTTGGCAAAGAAAACTTGTTAATTGGAGAAACAGAAGGTCTTACCGTTGGATAATAACTAACAACTCATTAGTTAGTTTGAACGAGATCCAGTCTCAGTTTGTAGATGAGAAAACCCTTCAAGTAGAAAATCAGCCTTTTTCATTAGCGAGGCCTAAACTAAAGCACGGTAGTTTAATCCCAAGACAGATTGTCATGACTTAGTTTAATGACTTTTATCAGTCACTTTGAAAGAAAAGCTCTTTAGTACCATCCCTTTCATTAAACACAGGGGTGGACGCACTATATGCTGGGGGATTGATTTTCTGCGAAAGGGACAAGGAGTTAGGCAAGAGGGAAGAAAACGTAGAAATGCTCAGAGGATAGCAGCGTGAAGACTTTTACCACAGGGCTCAGAACACCAGGCTTAGAAAAAAGTTTGACTTTTCTTTTTTACAAGACAACAACCTGAAGCACAGAGAGAGCTGGGATGTTTTTTTAATGAAATCTTTAAAGAAGACTGAAGCAGCTCGAACCTGGATTCAGTTAATAATCTCTGGATGAATGAACATCAACAATTCCCATCATTCCAACCTAACGGGCATTTAGCATTTCAACCAAGAAAAAGAAAACCTTGCAAATGATCCTCATGCCAAACAATAATTACCAACAGGACTAAACGTCTAAATACTAGTTTAATGAAATATTTAAAATTACATTTGACTTTTTATGCACTAAACAGATCCCCAAACAGTTGTGGTGTCACAGTTTTGTATAGTATCACTGTGAAAAATAAAAAAAGTGGCAAACATGAAAGGATTTTGAAACATTTGGTGTGATCATACAGTTTTCAGGATTTCTTAAGGTGGAGAATTTTGAATATACAAGGACTTATACTGACAAAGGGCAATTGTGTTTTTGCTTGTTTTCATTCATCTGCTGTGCTAGCAAAAATATTTAATTCGGTTTTAATGAAACTCTCAGAATCTCAACGGTAACTGATTAACATTTGGTGTTAACCTGTTTCAAGATGGCCACCAGAACAAAACAATCTCATCAAGCACAAAACCGGCCATAGCACAGTCAGTTTTACATTTATACAACTAACATTTTGAGTGACAGAAGCTAAAGGTCATCCTTAACACACACTCTGAACACTAACTGACTGAGTATAATAAGATCTTTGATTAAAACTTTGGCTTGAACTGTTGGAGTCAACTCGTTTAGTAAAATATCTTATGAACCACAGGATAGATTTAATCATATATCAAGGTTCAAGGTGACTTTATTGTCATTTGCATCACATGCGGTACATGAGGTGGAACAAAATTGTGTGCTCAAGGTCCCAGTTACATTCAAAAATAGCAAAAATATAAAGTATAAAAAAGTATACAAGGATCTAAAATGCGCTAAACACTAATAATGTAAAATAATATGATGTATTAAACAGCAGCCTGAACATGAGTGTACAGTAGTGAGCAGATGGGTGTGAACACAACAGCTTAAGGTGATAAATCAGCAGCACAGATGTCAAATGACCAATTAAAGTCATTACAGTGATTATTCTGGTTAGATATTCATGAGTCTGATGCCAAATTTACACTACATGCGTTCCGGCTCCGCCCCGCTCCGGTCCGACCTCCGCAGCAAATACGCACCCATTATAATCAATGAGAGAGTTTACACTGGCTCCGCATGGCAGCGGCGAGCAGACGGTAGTCCGTCAAAATTAGAATTGATCCTATTTCTGCCAGACGCCGGAGCTGTGCCGGAGTCAACTTTTAAAGATTATGTCGCACCAACAGGAAAAGGAACGAGCACAACATCCGTATTTACAAAATAAAATCACCACGGGCGGACTAATCCTAGCTCTATACGGATTTATTTGTACAAAAATGCTGTCAAACTATCATTTATGACTACGCCTACAAACGCAATACAAGAAATAAATAAATAAAAAAGTATTTTATTCTGAAATGTAATACATCACTTCCTGTTGCTCAAACCATGTCCTGTCGCTCATTTACGAGAGAAGATCAAGGCAGCAGTCTCTACTGTTGTTCTCCTTCTTCCACCGAATGAATTGTTTTGTTCTGACTTACTTATTTATCACTTGATTTATCGCGCAATCTCGCAATTCCGCATGCGTCTCGGAGCGGCGCATCCAGGCGGACCTGAGCTGAGCGGAGGTAAAGGAAACTGGACTCGCTCAGCTGCGACCTGCGGAGCGGGGCGGAGCCGGACCGCATGTAGTGTAAATTTGGCGTAACAGCCTCAGGGTAGAAGCTGTTCCTCAGTCTAGTGGTTCTACACTTAATGCTCCTCAACCTCCTGCCTGTGAGGAGCAGGACAAAAAGTGTGTGTGCTGGGTGAGTGGGGTCCTTCAGGATGCAGGTGGCCCTCTTCCTGCATCTGGAGGTGTAGATGTCTGTGAAGGTGTGGAGACTGACTCCAACATCTTCTGTGCAGCCTTCACCACTCTCTGCAAAGATTTTCTTTCTGCAGCTGTGCAGCCTCCATGCCACACGTTGATGCTGGAGCACAGGATGCTCTCCACTGCACACCTGTAGAAGGAGGTGAGGACTGGGCTTCTCAGACCAGCTCGTCTCAGCCGTCTGAGGAAGTAGAGTCTCTGATGAGCTTTCTTGATCAGGCTGGTGGTGTTGTTGCTCCAGCTGAGGTTGTTATTCAGGTGCACACCCAACTACCCAACACTTTTATTTGTAGCTGGAGACCACTTCCACCAGTGTGTTTGCTCCATCCATGACAATATCCTTCATCTTCTCCACATTGATGTGAAGGTTGTTCTTCCTGCACCAGCTCTCCAGGTGTTCCACCTCCTGCCTGTAGCTGGACTAATCATTGTTTGTGATGCATCCCACCACCGCTGTATCATCTGCAAACGTTACAATACCACAGCCTGAATGGGTAGGTGCACAGTCATATGTGAGCAGAGTGAACAGGAGAGGGCTCAACACACAGCCCTGAGGGGAGCCAGTGCTGAGGGTTATGGTGGAAGAGGAGAAGTTGTGGATCCTCACTGACTGCAGCCTGTTGGTTACGAAATCCAGGACCCAGTTGCATGGAGGGACAGTCCTAGTGTGAATAGTTTGTCCATTGGTGTCTGGGGGATCATGGTGTTGAAGGCAGACTTGAAGTCCACAAAGGAGTCCTTCTGCTTCAGGTGGGTGAGAGCAGTGTGGACCACAGAGGATGTGATAGTTGGTGAAGTCATGCACAACCCATACTCCAAGCGCTTTAACAGACTTCATGAGGTCACATAATTTCACATGAGATTGTGCTCAATGTAATTTTAAATTAAGCAAAACTAGTTAAAACTTTATCTCTCAACATGAGATGATCCTAGCTTAAAACTAGCACAATCGGAATCTTCACCTGATATAAAGGTCATTTCAGTGGCATGTTCACAGACTTTTCTTCCTCCAAGGATGAACTGAAAAAACATTTTGAAGCTCCAACAAAAGTAGGGCCAAGGTTCACGTGTCTCCTCCACAGAAGAACAGAACTAAAGGAAACCCTGGCCGACAGTGGAACATCCCCAGTTCAGATGTGTTTGTATTTCTGTCCCTTTCTGAGGTGTTTATATTAAAACAGTCTATAGTATCAGAGGATGGAAGAGGGTCGGCTGTGAGACAATAGTATAAATATACAGCAGACAACGGCAGGGGGGTGGGGGTGGTCTCGGCTCGTCTGTAAGAGGACTGCTCGCACCTCCTTCCTGAGCACGAGCACGCACACATCTCAGTATGAAACACAGGAACATCTTAACAAAACCAGGCATCCTGTTATTCTCTCTAATTGGAAAGAAGCAATGTCTAAACTGTGCTATACACACACACATGCATGCACGCACACACACACACAAACTCACACAGGTTTCATAACACCTATAAATATGATTAATATGTCTTGGTTTGAGAGCCATTATTGCCCCAGCATGGCTTTCAATAAAATCTATGTGAAGCTATTTTTGGAAATTGGACTTGACATCCTAAGACCCTGGGCCTTCACCACCACCACCCCCCCCCCACCCCCAGCTCTGCAACCTTTCTCCTCGATCCCTTTGACACAAATGGTGGTCATTATTTAAATTTAAAAAAAAAAGTGTCACATTAATTACCCACGGAGAAAAGAAGACCAACATCTCGCCGTATAGACAAACGGGAATTTCTGAGTTTCACATTTGGACGCAGTGCTCCTGCCACTTCATGGGGGATGCTAGTGCTTGTCCTGTGTTAAAGAGCTGCAGGAATATGTGTGAGTGATGAGACAACACACGCAGCCCACTGATGGTTTCTCTTCGCCTGAGCTGTGAGATGGAAAAATAACAAGACGGATCACTGAGAGGCACACAAGAATGAAGACGAGGCCGACCGCTGATTCGTTATCACATTGATTAACCTCTTTTTAAAAAGCGTTCTTTCACATATGACAGCTTTCAATGCAGTAACTATTATAATAAAGATGGTGTCTGTACAGTAATCCATTACAGGTGGAGCTCCAGATAAACCTCTGTCAGTGAATACAGCCACGATGACACATATCGATTTGTGAACAAACGTGTTTGTCCAAAACAAACCCTTTAGAGGTCAGATTAACAAAATGGATCTGACTATTGATGAGCGGATGTGTTTGTGCTCACAGCAGCAATCACAAGAAATTAATCTTTCACACATTCTTAAACTTTCAACCTTTTGCGAAGCCAACCGCTCTAGATTAGAGACGTTTTAGTACACTACAGCATCATGTATGTTAAAACTAAGCTTGTATTTCTTTCTAATGTTTTGCTACTGAAGGCAAACACTAATGGCTTGTTTGTAATGTTTGGCAAAGGTTGGTTGAGAACCCAAGGGTCCAGGCAGGTTACCCCCCTGCCCTCCCCAACTAACCAGTGGAGTTATGTTTAAGGAGCTGACAGCACTCAAGTGAAAACAAGGAGCTTTTTATCTACGGACAGGCATGATTGGCACGTGGGAGCAGGTTTGATTGCAAATTGCTGACAGGTGGACAGGAGGATGGCAAGGCAGAATGGCTGTGGGTCATGATGAGCCGGAAAACGGTGACCTAAAACTGCCAGGCTGAACCGGCAACAAAAAACACGGGCAGGAAACAAACAAACAAACAAAAATCTCAACATACTGAAAAATCAAGTACAGAGAATGAAAACAGAAAAAAAGTTTTATTAAACAAAACGTCCATGAATCTAAAAAAACCACAAAACCACATTAGCTGGTTTGTGGCTGTCTATAATTCAACTAAACTGCTCAGGGGCCGCAGTTACTGAAAGACAGCAGCTCAGGGGCCGGACATCCAGCGATTAAAGTCATTATGTAAATAAACCAAGTACAGGTAGTCCTCGGGTTACGACGGTCTCGAGTTATGACGTTTCGTGGTTACGTCATGCATCTCCCATTAAAAAAAAAAAAGAAAAGAAAGAATTTTTTTTATTTTGAAAAGTCGAGTTCCGGTTACTTCCGGTTTGACAGCGCAGAAGCAGGAGCTTGACAGCAGAAAAGCAGCGGAAAAACACAGAAAGACCCGCTCTGGACGGAGCTTCACGGCAGAACCAGCAAAGCAGTGGACAAGTCAAGTCATCTTTATTTATAGAGCACAGTTAAAACAGATAAACTGCTATCAAGTACAAGCCCGGACAAGTACAGGCGGAGATTTCACCCGCTTCAGATGTTATCAGGCATAAAATGGGCGCTATCATCTGTTATCACCCCCATATGTAGCGGTCAGATTGCCCCTCCTCTACCTCCTAGGAGGTTTAAAGGTACGTTATCACCGTTACAAGCGACGACAGCAGGCTCCGTCTTTTGCTACGTGTTAAAGTTTACAGTAAAGCCTCTGGCGTTAGGTTTAGGGTCTGGGTTAGGTTTAGGCACAAGGGTAAGGGGGGTAGGTTCAGGGTTGGTCCTCTGGGTCAGGTTTAAGGTTACGTTTAGGAAAAAGGTTACATAAGCTGAAAAAACAAAAACACGACACTTCCAGGTTTACAAAAACACGCTGCCTACTCACAGCCATTAAAAGGCTGATAACGTTCTTTTAAACATGCTAGCAGGTAGATTGGACAGTTTCTCCGATAGACTATGGGGATGATAACAGATGATAACGCCCATTGTATGGACTGATAACATCCGAACCCGCTGGAGATTTAACGCTCTGGACAGAGGTTGACGGCGGTTTTACAACGGAATACGGCAGATGGAAGACAGATGGACCAAGCTGATGGCGGTTTTACGTCGTAAACACATATTGGATGGATGGACGGAGGTAGGCCACCATACAGCAAGCTAGTTAGCCAGCTCCCTTTATGTGAATGGAGCCTGCTAGCAAGGAGGGAGGAGGGAGACCGCACGATTCAACTTGCTCCTTCGTCTTTAAAAACTGTGTTAGGATAGGCTAAGTGCTTGGTAACTGTACAGTACAGTACATGTATATGGGGCAGTATGTATGTATGTTCTGATTTACGTGGAAATTCGGGTTACGACAGAGCGTAGGAACGGAACTCCGTCGTAAGTCGAGGACTACCTGTATTACAATGACCTGTTACATTTTACATTTGTTTATTTTGTTGAATTGAATCATGAATAAACAGAACCCAAAATCCAAACCTAGAACCCCCTTCCCCCTAACACATTATTTTTTTTATTTTTAGAATTTACTCATTGGTGGGCCGAACTGAAGTCACCCGTGGGCCACTTCAGGCCCGCAGGCTGCCACTTGAATAGCCCTGGCCTATTGTGTTAGCAAAACATCTCATAAACCACTGGATATATTTGAACGAAGCTCTAAGAAAGTAACCATTGAATGTAGATCTACAACTGAAGAACTTTTGAAGTGCGTTTCAAAATGGCCACCACAGCTAATGAACTTTAACCAGCACACAATAAAATAAAATAAAAATAAAATAAAACTGCTACAGCACAGCTATGTTTATGGATAGAGCTAAAATTCAATGTGGTAGTAGCTGAAAGTTATCCTTAACACATGCTCTGAGCCCTAACACATTTCTGACCATTTAGCAACATTGCATGAATGGGCGACATGCATTCCTCCATAAACAGTCAGGCTTTTAATTTATTTTTTGCTCCAAATAATTGTTTGAGGAATCTCCTTAATTTCTGGATTGACCTCAGTTGTTGCTTTCTCATGATGCCACCTTTTGTCATAATTAATCAGAAACATAGAAAAACTGTTTTAATAAGACAAACGCATCATAATGTTTTTTTTGTGCAAAAAATGTATAGAAATAGGGTTCACAGAAAAATGCATTTTTTTCTTATGTAAATTATTATTATTATTTTTATTCTCTTTTTAAAAAAAAATCTTTGTTTTTTTCTCTTGTGTAAATTATGTCAAACAAAAACTTTTAACCATCTTGTAACATTTTATTTGAATATATGAATGTAAAAAAATTACATGTTTCTTTTTTCTTTTATTCTAATGTTGACCCAACAAGACTACAAACAGTGGAAGAAATTTATAAGCAACATATTTTATTATTGATATAAAAAATGTGAAAATAACTGTAACCATTTTCCCAATGTTCTTAAGATAGAATGGTTTCATGCTAACTAGCAAAACTTCAACAGATTTAGCCTCTAGCAATAATTATTTTCAAACAAATAAAAATTCTTGAAGTGAATTGTGTTTCTAAGTAAGTGAATTCGATTTATTAAGAAACTTCTTCACCAAACTCTACTGATATATATACAAAACACAGGATTCTACTGAAATACATGTTGCTAAAACGAAAAATTAGAAAAGATTCCTGCATAAAAATGTTTAAAGGAAATTAAATCCAAAATTTTCAATAAATTCTTGTGTATTTGTGAACACAGTTAACCAGGACTGAACAAAGTTTAAAATAAACTGATAGTTTTGCTCAGCCAAATGAAAAAGAAAATATGAAAACACTTGAAAAGACTAAGTATAGAAGATACAAAACAGTGCTCGCATGCTTGTCAAGATAATTTGCCAACTTCTGATTGCTCGAGAGAGAGAAAGATAGTCTTGTTGGCCGAGGGACCCAAACGATAAGAGCCAAACACAGAAAATAAAAAAGAAACTAAGGGAAAAACACTAAACATCTTTAAAAAAACCTATCAGGGTCTTTAAAGGATCAGCCAGAGTTTTAAAAAAGACAAGTTGCTGCTCGATTTCTGACTGGAAAATATAAAAACATGCATTCAAAACAAAAACTGTGGGTCGGCAGGAGTTGAAGTTGCATTTTTTTTCTTTAAACTGCCTTGTTGACAGCTGGATCAGCATGACCCCAAAACTAAAAGAGAGGCTTCTCTTCAGAACAGTAACCAGAGGAAAAAAATCAACAAGATCATAAAACCTGATTAAACTGCATCAGCTTCCTTTAGGTTTCTAGAAGAATGTCGTTCTATAGGTGTTCAAAAATTCAGCCAAGTTAAAGTCTAACCTCCTGATGAGCTGGACTCAGATTAAAGTGGAGTTAACCATTTTGGTGCAGGACAGCTAAAAGGAATTCTGAAGACTTTTGTGGACAAAATAAAACAAGGAGCTCAGTGTCCCTTGCCCGGACGAGGGTTATTAGGGCCCCATCCTGGAGTCAGCCCTGGGGGAGGGGCTCGTCGACGAGTGACCAGGTCTCTACCCATGGGGCCCGGTCGGGCTTAGCCTGAACGAGCAACATGGGTTTGCCTTTATGTGGGCCAACCACCTGCAGGAGGGGCCATACAAGTTAGATGCATGATTACATGGGAGTGGCCGAAGAAGGGACCATGGCGCTCTGACTCTGGCTTACCAAAACTGTCTCTTAGGACATGGAATGCTGCTTCTCTGGCGGGAAGGAGCCTGAGCTTGTGTGTGAGATTGAGAGGTACTGACTAGATATAGTTGGGCTCACCTCGAAGCACGGCATGGGCTTTGGAACCGATCTCCTTGAGACAGGCTGGACTTTATTCCACTCTAGAGTTGCCCATTGTGAGAGGCACTCAGCTGGTGTGGGTCTACTCTTAGCCCCCCAACTTGGTGTCTGTGTGTTGGAGTTTTCTCCTGCAGATCAGAGGGTAGCTTTCCTGCGTCTTGGGTGGGGGAACGGGCTCTGACGGTCGTTTGTGCTTACGCACTGAAAGGCAGTTTGGAGTATCAGGCCTTCTTGAAGTCCTTTTGCTGGGATGCTGGAAGGTGTTCCAGCTAGGGACTCCTTTACTCTGCTGGGGGGACTTCAATGCCCACGTGGGTAATGACAGTGTGACCTGGAGGGACGTGAATGGGAGGAACAGCCTCTCTGATCTGAACCTGAGTGGTGTTCTGCTGTTGGACTTCTGTGCTAGTCATAGTTTGTCCATCACAAACAACACATGTGTGTCCATAAGTGCACTTAGCACCAGGACGCCCT
Source organism: Garcialebias charrua (assembly GCA_038048925.1). Taxonomy (NCBI): domain Eukaryota; kingdom Metazoa; phylum Chordata; class Actinopteri; order Cyprinodontiformes; family Rivulidae; genus Garcialebias; species Garcialebias charrua. Next base: position 4,959 of record JBBPBX010015250.1, on the reverse strand, counting down.
AGGTTGTAGATTGATGATAGACTTCATAGTTGTGTCATCTGATTTATGACCATTTGTTTTGGACATTGGATGAAGAGAAGAGCTGAGCAGCTGACTGATCACCTCATAGTGAGTTGGATCACATGGTGGGGAAAATGCCAGACAGAATTGATAGACCCAAATGTGTAGTGAGGGTCTTAAGAACGCCTGGCAGAAGAACCCATCAAAAAGATCTTCAACTCACACCTTCAGGAGAGCTTTAACCACATCCCAGCTGAGGTGGGGGACATTGAGTCCAATTGGTTCGTGTTGCACACCTCAGTTGTTGAGGTAGCTGCCTTGAGCGGTGGTCACAAGGCTGTCAGTGCTTCATGCAGTGACCATCCACAAACCCAGGGTTAGGGAGGCTGTCAAGTTCAAGAAGGAGTCCTATCAGTCCTTGTTGACTAGTGGGACACCGGAGACAGCTGAGGAGTACCGGAGGGCAAAGTGGACCGCAGCCTTGGCTGTTGCTGAGGCAAAAGCTCAGATGTGGGAGGAGTTTGGTGAGGCTTTGGATAAAGACTCTCGGTCGGCTCCGACAAGTTTCTGGCAAACCATCAGGCAGTAAAGAATGGAAAAGCAGCATTTTATTTACACTGTGTTCAGTGAAGGTGGGGTGCTGTTGACCTCAACCAGTGATGTTGCCAGGAGCTGGAAGGGATGGGGACCTTCTCAATCCCACCGACATGTCTTCGTTGGAAGAAACTGAGTCAGGGGACTTCGGGGTTGGGCTGTCCATAATAATGTCTGAAGTCACCAAAGTAATTAAAAAGCTCCGTGGCAGCAGGGTTCCAGGGGTGGATGAAATCCACACTGATTTTCTAAAGGCTCTGGATGTTATGGGTCTATCTTGGTTGACACACCTTTGCAACATCGCGTGAACATCGGGGACAGTGCCACTGGATTGGCAGACTGGAGTGGTGGTTCCCCTCTTCAAAAAGGGGGACCAGAGGGTGTGCTCCAATTACAGGGACATCACTCTCCTTAGCCTCCCTGGTAAAGTGTATTCAGGGGTACTGGAGAAGTGAGTCCGATTGTTGGTCGAACCTCAAATCCACGAGGAACAATGTGGTTTCTGTTCTGGCTGTGGAACACTGGACCAGCTTTTTGCCCTCACTAGGGTCCTCAAGTGGTCATTTGAATTTGCCCATCCAGTCTGCATGTGTTTTGTGAACTTGGAGAAGGTGTTTAACTGTGCTCCTTAGGGTACATTGTGGGGGGTGCTGCTGTGAGTATGGGATCGGGGCCCCATTGTTATCATCATCATCATCATCATCATCATCATCATCATCATCATCATCATCATCATCATCATCATCATCATCATCATCATCATCATCATCTTTATTTATAAAAGCGCTTTAACACAGCCACAGCTGAAACAAAGCGCTGGACACTAGCTAAAAACAAGATAAAATAATGCATAAAAACAGAACCACAAAACTAACACACAGTGAATAAAAATTAAATTTAAAATACAATAAAATGACAAGTTAAACAGGTAAAATCAATAAAAAGGAAGTAAAATCAAGTCTCAGTTGGGTTGAAGGCCAATGAGTATAGATGAGTTTTCAAACGGGTTTTAAAAATGGACAGTGAAGGAGCCTGTCGAATTTGTAAAGGCAAAGCATTCCATAACGCAGGGTCACTAACAGAGAAGGCCCTGTCTCCTCGAAGCTTCCTCTTACTCTGTGGAATGACCAGGAGCAGCTGGTCAGCAGACCTGAGTGACCGGGATGGAGTGTAATGGTGTAGAAGCTCTGCCAAATAAGTGGGGGCAAGGTTGTTTAAAACCTTAAAAACAAACAAGAGGATTTTAAAATGAACTCTAAAATACACGGGCAGCCAGTGGAGAGAAGCCAGGACAGGTGTGAACAGCTCTCTTTTGTGTGTTCCAGTTAAAAGTCGTGCAGCAGCATTTTGCACCAGCTGCAGACGTGCAAGTGAGGACTGGCTGACTCCAAGATAGAGAGAATTACAGTAATCCAGCCAGGATGAAATGAAGGCATGGATTACTGTTTCGAACTGCTGCCGTGAAAGGCCGTTACAAGCAGTTCAAGAGTTTGGTTTGCATTGCCAGCAGTAAGTCAAACCCCCTCAGGGTGAGAGTTGGACTTTGCCAGGGCTGTCCATTGTCACCGATTCTGTTCATAACATTTATGGACAGAATTTCTTGGTGCAGCCGGGGGGGTGGAGGGATTCCAGTTTGTTGGCCTCAGGATTCCTTCTCTGCTATTTGCAGATGATGTGGTCCTGCTGGCATCATTGTGTCGTGATTTTCAGCTCTCACTGAAGCAGTTTGAAGCTAAAGGCCGAGATACACTCGAGCGTCCTCACGGTACGCCTATACGCAGCGTACGTACGCTGTGGCAAAAGCGTAGCCCCGCGTAGCCCCTCAGGGCATGTACGCGCAAAAGTATTTTTTTACTACGCATACGCGATCCGCGTGCGCGATACGCGGTGTCTGACCATAAACTTCCCGGCGCCGGACTGTTTTGTATGTTACACAAATGAAATAAATTCCCCTTCTTTATCGCTGATCGGGCCTTTTCTTTTGTTTTTTTGCCTAAAGTCAAGTAACCGCTTCTTCCTCCGTTCACTCGATGATTGAAATGAATGAATTCAGGTCCTACCTGGGTGTGCGATGTTTTAATATTCCCTGGTGGGCTGTGTGCTGCAGGAAAAGTGCTCCCTGTTATTATTTTTATTTCTGAGAGAACTTTTTATAACATATATAATAATAATAATAATAATAAACTTTATTTGTATAGCACCTTCCTACAATGCCTTGCATTGACCAAGGTGCTTAACAGGATAAAAAGATGAATAAACTGGAACAATAAATCAATGAAAATAGAATAAGAAACAACAGCAATAAAAGAAGCAATGGAAATAAAAAATGCTACATACTAAAATAACACAAGTAATAAAAGTTACACGCTGAAAGCTTTTTTGAACAAGTGGAAATAAAAAGGCAATGGAAATTAAAAAATGTTACATATTAAAATACCAGAAGTAATAAAAGTTACACACTGGAAGCTTATTTGAGCAAGTGGAAATAAAAAGGCAATGGAAATAAAAAATGCTACATACTAAACTACCAAAAGTAATAAAAGTTACACACTGAAAGCTTTTTTACACACTGAAAGCTTTTTTGAACAAGTGGGTCTTCAGTCTGGTTTTGAACAGAGTCAGATCAGAGGTGGCACGCAGCTCAAGGGGGAGGCTGTTCCAGGCTTTTGGGCCGGCAACAGAAAATGACCGGTCTCCCCATTGTTTGTACCTTGAGCGAGGCACCTCCAGCAGGTGTTGACTGGCAGAGCGTAAATCTCTGCCGGGCTGATGGGCTTTCAAAAGTTCTGAGATGTACAGAGGAGCAAGTCCATTCAGAGCTTTGAAAACAAACAGGAGCAGCTTGAACTGTATCCTGAACTGAACCGGGAGCCAGTGTAGAGAGGACAGGACAGGAGTGATGTGTTCATATTTTCGTGTGTTGGTCAAAAAGCGCGCGGCAGAGTTCTGTACAAGCTGTAAACGGGAGATGGAGGATTGATTAATACCAACATACAAAGCATTACAATAGTCAAGTCTGGAGGTCACAAAGGCATGGATGGCCTTCTCCAGATCACCACGGCTGAGAAATGACTTGACTTTGGAGAGCAGTCGGAGCTGAAAGAAGCTGGTCTTGACAACAGAACTGATCTGTTTATCAAACTTTAAGTTGGAGTCAAGCTGCACTCCAAGATTTCTGACCACCGGGTTGAAGTGGGGGAGGGGAAAACCAACACTGGGACTGGGAAGGATGTTGCTGGTGTCACCAGGTGCACTAAATAAAATGCATTCAGTTTTATCTGTGTTTAGGTGGAGGAAGTTTTGAGAGAGCCAGTGCTTAATGTCATTTAAGCAGTTGACAAGAGTGTTTGAACTGGGTGAGGGGTTGGGAGTGACTGGCAGATAGATTTGTAAATCGTCTGCATACATGTGAAAAGACAGGTTATGACGTGCAATGATTGATCCTAATGGCAGCATGTAAAGAGAGAAGAGGACTGGCCCTAGAATAGATCCCTGTGGTACGCCAGAGGTCAGAGGGGTTGATGAAGAGGAGGACAGATCGCCTATCATGACAGAAAAAGTTCTCCCAGACAGGTAAGATTTGAACCACTCAAGCACAGCTCCCTGGAGGCCAACCTGCTGAGACAAGCGGTTGATTAGTACCTGATGGTCGACGGTGTCAAAAGCTGCTGAGAGGTCTAACATCACCAGCAGTGCAGGGTTTTTTGCATCCAGGGACAGAAGAATGTCATTCTGTACTTTGAGCAGTGCAGATTCAGTGCTGTGACGAGCTCGAAAACCTGACTGAAATTTTTCAAACAGGTTGTTGAGTTCTAGAAAAGATTGAAGTTGAATAAAAACAATCTTTTCTAGGACCTTTGATAGAAATGACAGATGTGAAACTGGTCTGAAATTAGAGAGAGCTGTAGGATCTAGGCCTGGTTTTTTGAGAAGAGGCCTGACCACAGCATGTTTGAAAGCAGATGGCACAAAACCTGAAGATAGACAGCTGTTAATAAATGACAAAACACAAGGACCAATTACATCAAAGGACTGTTTGAACATTTTAGAGGGAATGATGTCCAGAGAACAGTTAGTTGGTTTCATCTGCTGAACCACCTTGGTGAGGTGAGGGAGTGAAACCAGGTCAAATTGGTCAAAAACAGCTGTGGTTATTGCAGACGCACAAGACTGGATGGTGTTGGATGAACTGACAATGTTCTGCCTGATAGAGTCTATTTTGTTGACAAAATAGCTCTGAAAGTCATCGCAGGTAGACTGTGTGGCAGTTTTCAGAACATTGACAGATGGGTTGATGACAGACTGGAGTGTGCTGAAAAGCGTCCGCGGCCGGTTGGAGCTGGTGGAGATTAAATTGGAGAGGTA
>JBBPBX010015249.1:35177-49758 GCA_038048925.1 Garcialebias charrua | reverse complement strand
CCGTTTGTGTTTAGAATAAATCGCTGCCTCCACTTAAAGCTAATGCTGCGTTCCACTTCTTTTTTACGACAGTCACGCTTTACGGCAGGCGCTGTTGCTAAAATATTGTGCACGTTCTTTTTCGAGACAATTTGACTCTGTAACACAACATACAGTTAATATAATATTCCCGTTTGTGTTTAGAATAAATATACACATATATATCCGACCACTTAAAGCTAATATGCTGCGTTCCACTTCTTTTTTACGACAGTCACGCTTTACGGCAGGCGCTGTTGCTAAAATATTGTGCACGTTCTTTTTCGAGACAATTTGACTCTGTAACACAACATACAGTTAATATAATATTCCCGTTTGTGTTTAGAATAAATATACACATATATATCCGATCCCTGATCGGTGTGTAACGCCCGAGTCGAGTCGAGTCTGAAATCACGTGATCGGGACCCGGTTTTCGATCACGTGATCGGATCGGGACATCCCTACTAACTAGTTGCCGCTCCATGACCCACGTGACTTCTGCATTCCATTCTGTTGCAATGCTTTCTGACCAGACCCAATCAGATCCAGCACTTGTGTGGTGCATTCAATGTCTACTGGAAATACTGCCACATTCAGTTTACTTTGGATCTTATGCGCTGCAAAGATTTTATTGTGCACTTAGTATGTGCGAGCAGTGTGCAATTGCGCATGCGCTCAGCTTAGAGGGAACATTGGTCCCAGGTGTTCCAGAGACCCGGGACTTTCCGAGGCAGGGGCCGACAGCAGTCTTCTTGCTCAAACCAGACACAGGACACGAGGAGAAGACATTTAAAAAAATGATGGTTTGTTTGGGATGTGTTGAATAAAATGAGCAGCGTTTTTAATGTGAAAAATAAAAACCCTGTCTCAGAAAGTGGAGTTTTTCACTCAGACATGTTGAATTCATCTCTCCCGTTTTTTGTAAACACATCTCCCACAATGAATGAGAAAGTTGACCTGAGACACCTTTTCAGAGGTGAACATAAAGGGAAACTGTTTTGTTATGATGTTAAACAGAAAGCCGTGCAGCTATGCGCAGCGAACTCAGCATGAACCCTAAAGTCCCGCCTCCTCGCATGTCAGAGGAGGCAAGCACTGACAGATGTCAGAGGACACAGAGTGGTAAGATGTTTGACAATGGGACATCATACAAACAACACAGAGGTTTTCTCTGTCTCCACACACTCAGCTAAATTTTATAAACCTGCATTTAAAGCGAAAGCTTTTTGCAGTTTTTTTTTTGTCCCTCCCTTCTACCAGTCAGACTGAAACGAGCACTAACAGTTAAGGCTGCACGATTAATCGCATTTGCGATTATCTCGCGATATGTTAAAACGTGATTCGCTAATCGCACGGGCTGCGATTTGACTGGTCACGTGACTTGGTTGTGAGCTGCTCTGGCCGCGCAGCTCTGAGTGGAGCAAAACAGAGCAGGAGGGATGGGGGACACCGTGCGCTCCAACACAGTTGCTTCAGGCTCGACAGAAGTCATAAAAGTTATAAATTCAGGTAAGTTAGCTCTTGTAAACGTGTATCTGAGAACGCGAGCTGGTCACGTGACTTGGTAATGAGCCGCACCGAGCAGCAGGAGCTCAGCTGAGCGGAGCAAAACAGAGCAGGCAGCAGGGAGGGGGACACTGTGCGCTCCAACACTGTTGTTTCAGGCTCGACAGAAGTCATAAAAGTTATAAATTCAGGTAAGTTAGCTCGTGTAAACGTGTATCTGAGCTTATACGCTGAGACACTGAGACTGCGGGAGATAAACAGAGCGCAAGTTGGTCATGTGACCGGGCCTGTTGTTGACTGTGCTCTGTTAGCAGCTAGCTCAGCAAGCTAAAATTCTGCGTGAAAAAGCGCATTCATTATCTGATTAAAAAAAAACAGTTGTGTCGTTAGTGATATGAATTAATACAGAACCAGTAAAAATAATCACATTTTAAATCGCAATCGCAATTTATAGAAAAAAAATCGCGATTAGATTATTTTCCAAAATTGTTCAGCCCTACTAACAGTGAACCGCCACGACAGAGGTGTTTGCTTTGTTCACCTGTTAATGCCGGTTCCTCTTCACAACCGGGCGTAATCAGGGAACACTGTAAGAACTGTGACGCAAAAGCTGATAAATGCCCCTTTTCAGGCGAGCCTCCCATGGGTCAATGCGGGCATTGTCCACTTGACGGCTCCCTCTCTCGAGGTGCAGAGCGGCGTGGAAACAAACTTACACATTAAACAAGTGGTTAAATCATTTAATCCATAGAAGTTGCACCCTGCAGTTTGCAAGAATACCACCAAAATTCAATAGTGTTAGAAAAAAAGTTAGCATCTCCAGAACAAGGTGTAACCCTTCAATCAGAATTGAAGGGGCTCCTAGAAAAAGACATGATCTCCACTGCTCCTTCAGGAGAGGAGAAAACCTGCTTTTACTCCCGGTATTTTCTGGTTCCAAAGAAATCAGGGGGCCTCAGACATATCCTGGATCTGTCAACCTTCAACAAATTCATCATGGAACGCCCTTTTCACATGCTGACTGTGAAACGCGTGCTCAAATACGTGATGCAGGGGGAGTAGTTTGTGTCAATAGACCTGAAAGATGCATATTTCCACATCCCGATAATAAACAAACACAGGAAGTTTCTCCGTTTTTCCTTTCAAGGGATCTGTTATCAATACAACCGCCTTCCCTTCGGGTACACGCTCGCTCCATGCACCTTTTCAAAGTGCATTGATGCCGCCCTTCAACCACTTCGAACGACAGGTATGAGAATCCTGTTTTATCTGGACGATCTTCTGCTGTTATCTCGGTCCAAAGAAGAGGCAGAGACACAAACAGTTGTTCTAGTCAAACATCTGTCTCATCTGGGCTTCACCATAAACTGGGAGAAAAGTTCAGTAACTCCATCCCAATGAATCACATTCCTGGGAGTGAATTTAAATTCAGTGAGCATGACAGCTGTTCTATCAGATCAGAGAAAGGAATCTCTGACGTCACTGCTTCAGCTTGTCCGGCCTCGCAAGACAGTAACAGCTCTAACAATCATGAGATTATTGGGAACAATGTCTGCTGCGCATGTGGTAGTCCCACTGGGGTTATTATTTATGCGTATTTATGCGTGGTTCAATCGACTGAAAAATCAACCCTGTACATCACAAACGGCTCCTAATCACCGTCTCTCCATCTGTGAGGACGGACCTGATCCACTGGGGGAACCTCTTGAACTTGTCAGAAGGAGTTCCCCTGGGCAAAGTGACGCCATTCACGTCGGTGTTAACAGACGCGTCCCTTTCCGGCTGGGGAGGAACTTCTTCTTCTTCTTCTTTCGGCTTTTCCCTTTTCAGGGGTCGCCACAGCGAGTCATCCTCCTCCACCTCACTCTGTCCTCTGCATCCTCTGTCCTCACTCCAACTACCTCCATGTCCTCTCTAACTGCATCCATATATCTCCTCTTTGGTCTCCCTCTTTGTCTTTTTCCTGGCAGCTGCATTTCTAACATCCTTCTACCAATATACCCACTGTCCCTCCTCTGGACATGTCCAAACCATCTCAGTCTGGCCTCCCTAACTTTATCTCCCAGTTGTTTAACATGTGCTGTACCTCTGATGATCTCATTCCTGATCTTATCCATCCTTGTCACTCCTAAGGAGAACCTCAGCATCTTCATTTCTGCTACTTCCAGTTCTTTCTCCTGTCTTTTTGTCAATGCCACTGTCTCCAGACCATACAACATAGCTGGTCTCACCACTGTCTTGTAAACTTTTCCTTTGACCTTTGCTGACACCTTTTTGTCACAAATCACTCCTGAAACTTTTCTCCATCCACTCCATCCTGCCTGGACTCTCTTTTTCACCTCTTTACCACATTCCCCATTTTCCTGGACAGTGGACCCCAAGTACTTGAAGTCCTGCACCTTTGTGACCTCTGCTCCTTGTAGCCTCACTGTTCCACTGGCCTCCCTCTCATTCACACACATGTACTCTGTCTTACTACGACTGACTTTCATTCCTCTTCTTTCAAGAGCATACCTCCACCTCTCCAAGTTCTCTTCCACTTGTTCCCTGTTCTCACCACAGATCACAATGTCATCTGCAAACATCATAGTCCATGGGGATTCCTGCCTGACCTCATCTGTTAGTCGGTCCATCACCAGAGCAAACAAGAAGGGGCTCAGAGCCGATCCTTGATGCAATCCCACCTCCACCTTGAAGCTATCTGTCACTCCCACAGCACATCTCACCACTGTCCTGCTGTCCTCATACATGTCCTGTACCAGTCTAACATACTTTTCTGCCACTCCAGATTTCCTCATGCAATACCACACCTCTTCTCTTGGTACCCTGTCATATGCTTTTTCTAAATCCACAAACACACAATGGAGTTCTTTCTGACCCTCTCTGTACTTCTCTATCAACATCCTCAAAGCAAAGATGGCATCTGTGGTGCTCTTTCTTGGCATGAAACCATACTGCTGCTCACAGATAGTCACATCTTGTCTAAGTCTTGCTTCCACAACTCTCTCCCAGATCTTCATTGTGTGGCTCATCAACTTAATTCCCCTGTAGTTGCTACAACTCTGTACATCACCCTTGTTCTTAAAAATGGGAACCAGCACACTTCTTCTCCATTCTTCAGGCATTTTCTCACCCTCAAATATTCCATTAAATATTTGAGTCAAAAACCTCACTGCCATCTCTCCAAGACATTTCCAAACCTCCACTGGTATGTCATCAGGTCCTACTGCCTTCCCCTTCTTCATTCTTTTCAGAGCTTTCCGGACTTCACCCTCACTAATCTTTCCCACTTCCTGGTCCACAGTTTCTATTACCTCCACTCTTCTTTCTCTTTCATTCTCTTCATTCATTAGCTCCTCAAAGTAATCCTTCCATCTTCCCATCACACTCTCCTCACTTGTTAGAACATTCCCATTCCCATCTTTAATAAGCCTAACCTGCTGCACATCCTTTCCAGCCTGATCCCTCTGTCTTGCCAATCGGTACAAGTCCTTCTCGCCCTCTTTAGTGTCCAGTCTCCCATATAACTCATTGTACGCCCTCTGCTTTGCCTTAGCTACTTCCCTCTTTGCTCTATGTCCCATCTCCTTATATTCCTGTCTCCTCTCTTCAGTCCTCTCACTGTCATATTTCTTCTTGGCTAATCTCTTTCTTTGAATGGCATCCTGCACTTCACTATTCCACCACCAGGTTTCCTTATCATCTATTCTCTGTCCAGATGACACACCAAGTACCTTCCTACCTGTCTCTCTAATTACTGTTGCTGTAGTAGCCCAGTCACTTGGAAGCTCTTTCTTACCACCCAGAGCCTTTAACAGCTCGTCTCTGAATTTCTCACAACATTCTTCCTTCTTTAGCTTCCACCATTTGGTCTTCTTCTCTGGTTTTACTCTTTTTCTCTTCTTCGCAACAACAGTCATTCTACACACAACCATCCGATGCTGTCTGGCCACGCTCTCCCCTGCTACAACCTTACAGTCTCCAATCTCTCTCAGGTTTCCTCTTCTACACAGAATGTAATCGACCTGTGTACTCCTTCCTCCACTCTTATAGGTCACTCTATGTTCCTCCCTCTTTTGGAAATAGGTATTGACTATAGCCATTTCCATTCTCTTGGCAAAATCCACCACCATCTGTCCTTCCTGGTTTCTTTCCTTGACACCAAACCTACCCATCACTTCCTCATCCCCTCTGTTTCCTTCACCAACATGTCCATTCAGGTCTGCTCCAATCACCACTCTTTCCTCCCTGGGAATACTCTCTATCACTTCATCCAAATCTTTCCAAAATGTATCTTTCTCCTCCCCATCACATCCAACCTGTGGAGCATAACCACTTACTATGTTTAGCATCAGACCTTCTACTTCTACCTTCAGACACATCACCCTATCTGACACTCTCTTCACCTCTACTACATTCTTTGCCAACTCCTCCTTCAGGACCACCCCTACTCCATTTCTCTTTCTATCCACACCATGGTAAAACAGTTTGAACCCTGCTCCAATACTGCGAGCCTTGCTGCCCTTCCACTTGGTCTCTTGGACACATAAAACATCTACCTTTCTTCTCTGCATCATGTCAGCCAGCTCTCTACCTTTGCCTGTCATTGTCCCCACATTTAGAGTTGCAACCCTCAGTCCTACATTCTTCACTTTCCTCCTCTCCCTCTGTCTCCTGACACGTTTTCCTCCTCGGCGTCTTCGACTAACAGTAGTACAATTTCCGCCGGCACCCTGTTTGTCAACAGCACCGGTGGCGGACGTTGTTAACCCGGGCCTCGACCGATCCGGTATGGTTTCACTTTGATGAACTCGCATTATGGTTTTGGCAAGTGTTTTACGTCTGATGCCATTCCTGACACAACCCTCACCATTTACCCGGGCTTGGGACCGGCACAAGAGATACACTGGCTCGGGGGAGGAACTTGCCGGTCACAAACAGTAGGGTGTGGCCGACCGGCACGTTTTTTTTTCTCACATAAATGTACTGGAACTCCTCATAGTACAGAAAGTCCTCAGACACTTTGCCCCACTGGTCCAGGACCATCACGTAATGGTCCACACAGACAACAGAACCATAGCAGCGTACATAAATCGCCAAGGGGGTGTGCGCTTACCCCAGCTGTTGAACATAGCCATAAAACTGCTTTGTTGGGCGTGCACACACTTGAAATCGATAAAAGCTGTTTATATCCCAGGCATTCTAAACAGAGGAGCAGATATTATGTCGAGAGTAGGCCCTCTGGACAGGGATTGGAGCCTTCACCCAGATCTGATCTCACAAATCTGGAGCAGGTTCGGGAGAGCAGAAGTGGACCTGATGGCCACTCGAGAGTAGGGGTACGAATCTCTCAGTGTCTGGAGAATCGATTCGATTCCGATTTTTGGTGTCCCGATTAGATTCAAAATCGATTCTTCGATTAAAAATTGATTTTTCGATTCAGAAACGATTTTTGATTCAAAAACGATTTTTCTATTAAAATGGTCATAAATTTAGTTTCAGTAACTGACAAGCTGAAAAGAATAAATAACAATGTAAACAAATGGAACATTTATTTAAAACAATTTTAAATTGAGAATATTAAACAACAATGTAAACAAATAGAACATTAATTTAAAACAATAATTTTAGGTTCTGTACTTTATCAATTTTTTTGCATCATTTGATATTCATACCAAAAATGGGAACAAATAATACAGGAATGCATTAAATTATGTAGCTTAAATTACCAGTATTAGGTTAGCTTAATTGCCTGGATTTCTCTAAAACAATAAAATAAAAATCTAGGAACAAATAATTCATCCATCATCTTTAACTACTTATTCCTTTAAGAGACATGGGGGTCACTGGTGTCCATGTCCAGTCATCACTGTGCAAGAGGCGGGGGACACCTGGACATGTCTCCAGTCCATCACATACAAATAATTCTAAATATATAAATACAGACAAAAACAGACTTCAGCCTACCATAGTGCCAGTGGTGGGCAACGCTAATCCAAAAATTAGTTCCGCTATTTCTAAAGCACTAATTAATTTATTTAGGTCCGCAATTTCAAAAGCACTAATGTCTTATGAAAATTAGGGGAAGCTAATTCTAATCCGCTAATTAAATTCAACAATTGGTAGCAGCAAGTTATGCAATATTTGCACTACACTGCCAACTAGCGGTGCATGAACTGTTATACAGTAAGTTGTTTGAGTTTCAGAGTATTTAGTTTGGTTCTCTTCAACAGGTTTGACAAGGACAAAATGTACCCATTCCAAAGTCTGTTAGCTAAACTGCAGACATATTTGGCTGTTTTTTTTTTTCTTCTTTTGTTACTTTTAGTACCACTAGATCGCATGTGTCAAACTCAAGGCCCGTGGGCCAAATCCGGCCTACCATAACCGTTTCTGTGGCTCTCTACACCCTAGAACTTCAAGATAACAGTTGTAAGCATGTTGCTCTCAGGTGGTGGGTCCCCATCCCTACACTCCCTGGTCTCTCTGTTAATTGTCTTGCTTATCTCCTCCATTTTGTTGTCCAGGTGTTTGTGATTGTCATGCTGTGTGTTCATGTACCTGTATATAAAGTCAGGGATTTTTTAATTGATAAAGCTCTGTATATGTTGTATAACACAATCATTGTTCCACATTTAATCTATTGTATTGAGGTTTGGGGAAAAGCGTGCAAAACAATTACAAAGCCTGTTTTTATTTTACAAAAGAGAGCTGTAAGAGTAATCACCAGAAAACATTTCAGTCACCCATCAAACACCTTGTTTCTTCAGCTAAATTTATTGAAATTCCAGGAATTGGTAGAATATAGTATTTTATCAGTTATGTATAGGGCTCATAATAACACATTACCTTTAAATATCCAAAGAAATTTAGACAAAGTTATTACAATCTTAAAGGGACAGATATTCATCAAACCACAATTCAGAACCAGCTTAAAGGGACGGTCTACCTCAATTCAGGGAGTTGGATTGTGGAATGTTCTGGAGAGTGATGTTAAAAATGCAAAATCAATTCATTCATTCAACCTTTATTTATACAGGCTAGCCTCGTTGAGTCACGGGGACTCATTTACAAGAGGGACCTGTCTCACTCACACCAAACAACCATCCACTCTCACACTCACACCTAGGGTCAATTTAGAGTCACCAATCAGCCTAACAAGCATGTTTTTTGGTCTGTGGGAGGAAACCGGAGTACCCGGAGGAAACCCACGCATGCACGGGGAGAACATGCAAACTCCACCCAGAAAGGCCCCGGACCGGGATTTGAACCGGCAACCTTCTCGCTGAGAGGCAGCAGCTCTACCAGTTGTGCCACCGTGCTGCCCAATGTATACATTTAAGAAAAAGGTCGAAAAGGACTTGCTCAAAAACTATATATGATGTAGCTTAGTGTGTTTGTGTACAGTATTACAGTTAGATAAATTAGTAGATTTATTCATTTTGTGATGTAGTTTGAAGGTTATCATTGGTTGAACAAACTGTGAAATAAATAAGGGGCAGATATAATAAGATTTCATCTTCTTTCTGCTCCTTTCATTTTATCCTACTTGTATTCTTCTATCTGATGAAACTGTTTTGTATTGTTCTTTTAAAATGAATGAATAAACATCAAATCAAATCAAATCAACGGCCCAGTCAGAGTCCAGAACCTGAACCTGAAACCTTCAGAGAGCTGAGCAGAAACCTCAAAGAACTGAAGCAACAATGGAAAGAAGAGTGGGTCAGAACTCCTCCAGAACCAGGAGAGAGACTGATGAAGTCCTGCAGAGAACCACAGCAGAGGGTTCTGCTGCTGAAGGAGGTTCTGTTGGGTCAGAGGCACAAGCTGAGGTTAAATTTTAATGATTTTAGAACTTGTTAAAGATCATCCATCCAGCCATCCAGCTAACTGTCTATCCATCCATCCATTCAGCTAAAAGTCTATTCATCCTTGTATCTGATGAAACTGTTTTGTATTGTTCTTTTAAAATGAATGAATGAACATCAAATCAAAAATAAGTCTGTATCTCTGTGTTTATCATTGTCCTGGCATTGTCTCCTGTTGCCTCTGTCTCCTGAGTTCCTTGTGATTCCCTGAGTATGTAAGTTTGCTGCCCTGCGGACGCCATTTTGAAGAGTCCTAATGGTGAACTACTTTTTTAAATCCAGCAGATTTGACCATTTCGTGAAACTCTCAAGCTCAGAAAAACTTGTGCTATAACGTCAGCTATGAAATATATTTTTTCTCAGCAAAGAAATAATTGTTTTACCGTGTTTTGTTGTAAAATCCTGGCTTCTTTGGCCGTCGCGGACGCCATTTTGAAGAGTGCTAATGTGGCGAAATTCTATTTTTAAATCCAGACGCGTCGCGTAGGCCCTGAGAAACATCCATAAGTTCACCCTCCATGTTAAAAAGTCTTCGTCTGACTCTTCGAAAACAAGCAATAAGGCTCCAGAGTAACACACTGGCTGCTAACTGCTATAGAGAGAGCACACACCAAGAGACTGAGGGGGACGCTTTTTTGTGACGGACCACATCCGGCGCTGCTCGTAAATACGTTATTTCGTTTTTACTGATAGATAATTAGTTATTAGCGGTACTGCATTTTAAATAAAAATAGCATAAATCCGCTTATGAATTATAAAACTTAGTCAATCCGCTGTAAAGCTAACAGATTATTTAGCTACGCTACAAGCGGATTAGCGCAATAGCGCTCCCTAGCGGTCGGAGGCCCACCACTGCATAGTGCAGTAACCTTTAACTCAAGCATTATAAGCGGGGGACAGTAAAGCTGTTATTGCTAGTATCACTCAGCCCTCTGTGAATAGCAAACAACCATCAGGGTGCTAATGATCTATTGTTAGGCTGATGGTCCTCCATTATGTGAGCAGCTGGTTTCGGCTGTCATCAGCAAACTGGTTGATCCACTGTGAGAGGGTGCTAATACTGAGCTGAATACCAGACTTAGCTTTTTTAGATTTTTCTACCTGGATTATTGAGCATGCATCAGGGTAAAATTAAACATGTTTTAAAATCGATTTTGGAGCATTTAGAATCGATTCTGAATCCCTAGGACTAAGAATCTAGATTCTTTAAAAAAATCGATTTTTCCCTGCACCCCTGCTCGAGAGAACTCTGTGTCCCCTGTTCTTCTCTCTAAACCCACAGGATGCTCCTCCATTAGGAGTGAATGCATTTGCGCACAAACCGTGGCCCAAAACGCTAATTTATGCCTCTCCCCCAGTTCCTCTGTTACAACTTACCAGTACTGTTGGAGAGGGTGAGAGAGAAGAAATTGACAATGATTCTGATCGCTCCAAAACGCACAAACGCCCCATGGTTCCCGGTTCTGCAACAGCTGAGGAGTCGATCATGGAAGCTGCCTTGGAGAGACGATGCGCCCCTGCAGGCGGGGGGAGCAATCAGGAGTTTTCCTGTAATAAGTCAGCACCTGTGGGTCTGGTTGCTGACCAAGAACACTTAAAAAAAATCGTTTTTCTGAAGACGTAATATGCACCATCCAGGGAGCACGCGCAAAATCCACTACAGCTGTTTATGCTTCGAAATGGGCTGCTTTTCAGCGATGGTGCTTAGAAAAGGAGGTGGATCCCATTTCTTGTCCCCTAGGCTGCATTTTATCTTACATGCAGCTGCTGTTGGACTGAAATTTAGCTTTCAGTACAATTAAAACTTATGCTACAGCGATCTCCTCCTGTCATGAAGGTTTCAATGACAGAATAGTTTTCAATCACCCTTTAACAAAACGGTTTCTGAAAGGCGCGCGCTGGCTTAGACCAATGGCACGTGCTCTGGTACCACAATGGGACCTAGCATGAGTCCTTAGTGCAATGACTAAAGATCCGTTTGAGACTTTGAGTCAGATACCTTTGAAGTATTTGTCTATTAAAACAGCCTTGTTATTAGCTCTGACATGAGCTAAAAGAGTGAGCGACTTGTCAGGTCTGTTCGTCGCTCCTTTTTGTCTCAAAATTCAAGGAGATGGAAGTTCAGCTGAACTTCGGCCAAATCCTGCTTTTATTCCTAAAAGCATAACAAGTTCATTCAGATCCAGAGTCATTACGCTGGACAGGTTTTGTCCTCCTCCCCACAAAAATAAAGAGGAGGAAGATTTTCACCTGCTCTGCCTAGTACGCGCGCTCAGGTGTTATGTGGCACGTACAACCGCAGTGCGTAAATCTGATCAGTTTTTTGTGCATTTCAGGGAATGATCACAGGGTAAGCCTTTATCTTCCAAACGTTTGTCACATTGGTTATGTGAAACCATTTTACATACCTACAGTTTTTCTAGCCTCCAACCTCCTGAAGGACTCAGGGCTCATTCCACCAGAGGGATTTCAACCTCCACAGCTCTGCACAGAGGAGACTCTGTGCAGGATATCTGCTTTGCGGCTTTGTAGTCGTCACTGACCCCCTTCATCCATTTTTATTTATGAGATGCCTCTAGCTCTTCACTGACACATTTAGTTCTCAGAGTTATGGCAGAGTGATTGTTATTTTTCAGTCAAACAACTGTAAAATAAAATAAAAATAAGAAAGGAAAAACAACAATAAAACAATTACTGTATTGACAAAACAACACAGCCTTGTTTCTGTCTTTATTTGATGGACGTTTTTGTATAAATATTCCTCCAAACTGGAAAAATCCTTTCTCCTTCATTGGAATTTTTTTCCTTTGCCTGATATGAATAAACATTTATTCGGCTAAGATCAGGCACAGAGGTTTGCACGCCTGCAATTCTGTACGCACCAGCTGCATGGATCATTGGTGCGTAATTACGCTTGAATGAGGTTTAGGTGGATGTCAGAGTGTTGTTATGGTCCTCGATCAGACCCAGTGAGGCATGGACCATATCCTGCTTCCCCCTTTAAACCCAATAAGTGACAGCTTTTAAAGGGCGAAGCTTACACGGAATAGAACGTTTGTTACGTATTGTAACCCCAGATTCTATGAGTGTAAGCGTAAACCTTTAAAAACTGGGCCTCACTGGCTCTCAATTGGCTGAAGAAAAGAATATGCCTGTTGGGAGCCGACGACAAGTCCAGATGCGGTTTTATAGTAGGACCGGGTGGGGCCCACAGCAGGTGGGAGTGGACTAGAAGTTTTCAGTGTTTTGGCGCGCTGCACACGGGTAACCCAATAAGCGACAGCTTTTAAAGGGCTAAGCTTACACTCATAGAATCTGGGGTTACAATATGTAACCAACATTTTCTAGAGAGAGAGAGAGAGAGAGAGTGTGTGTGTGTGTGTGTGTGTGTGTGTTTGTGTGTGTGTGTGTGTGTGTTTTGAATTAACATTGTCCTTAATGTTCATGTGTTTCAGTGGTTCCTGCTCCTCAAGACTGAAGGCCTGATATGGACCAGCAGGACCCAGAGCCTCTTATCATAGAGACCAGTCTAGTGGGAGACCAACTCAATATGGAGGAGACCGATATCAAGTTTTTGGTCACTAAAGTTTCTTTAAAGAGTGAGAAGGATAAAAAAAACTTAACAAGCAGAAACCCAGATTTAAAGACTCACAAAGGCAGTTCAAGCTCTTCACAGACTGATGTTAATGAGGACGATGAAGAGGGTGGTGAAATGACATCAGACTCTGAATCAGAACGTGAAGACAGTATGAATGACAGGAAGGAGAGCAGGGCTCCTGAATCAGAAGTAAAAACTGTCAACAAATCTTTGAGCTCCTCTGAGTGTGGTAAGCAGTATGTCAGTAACCAGACTCTTCAAAGAGACATGACAAGTCATTCAGGAGTGAAGTCTTCAACCTGTCTGCTTAATAAGGAATTTGTTGGCGAGAATAAAAATGTAGAGTCATGCAGGAAAGTCCAGGCAAGACCAAAATCATTAAGCTGTGATGACTGTGGTAAAAGATTTACTTCCAAATCAGATTTAAACAGACACGTGAGAGTCCACACAGGAGACAAGCCGTTTACTTGTGATCTTTGTGGACAAAGATTTAGTCGGAAGGCAAGTTTAAACACACACATGAGAGGCCACACAGGAGAAAAGCCATTTACTTGTGATCTTTGTGGACAAAGATTTAGTCATAAGGTAAGTTTAAACTTACACATGAGAGGCCACACAGGAGAAAAGCCATTTCTTTGTGAACTTTGTGGACAAAGATTTAATCAGAAGGCACATTTAAACTCACACATGAGAGTCCACACAGGAGAAAAGCCGTTTCCTTGTGAACTTTGCGTAAAAAGATTTAGTTACAAGACAGATTTAAACTCACACAGGAGAGTCCACACAGGAGAAAAGCCGTTTCCTTGTGAACTTTGTGGACAAAGATTTAATCATAAGACAAATTTAAACGCACACATGAGAGTCCACACAGGAGAAAAGCCGTTTCCTTGTGAACTTTGTGCACAAGGATTTAAAAATAAAACGCATTTAAACAGACACATGATAGTCCACACAGGAGACAAGCCATTTCCTTGTGAACTTTGTGTAAAAAGATTTAGTCAGAAGACAAGTTTAAACACACACATGAGAGTCCACACAGGAGAACAGCCATTTCTTTGTGAAGTTTGTGGACAAAGATTTAGTCAGAAGATGAGTTTAAACTCACACATGACAGTCCACACAGAAGTGATAACTTTTTAACAGAAAATAATAAATAGGGATGCACGATCCACTTTTACATTTTTTTTTAACTTCCGATCCGATACAAATACCTAAATCTGGATATTGGCCGATCCCGTTCCAATATCATCATCATTGATTTTATGAAGCTGTAATAATCTCCTCTCAAGGACAGTTTGTACAAATATATGCATGCATGCCCAAAAACGCAACTTGAGGTAATATTATTCTTGGATAAGTTTCAAAGGTAGAATTAACTTCTGCTAACACAAAATGTTTTTTATTTATTCCTAGCTTTAAAGTGGATATTAAAGTGATTAAGTTTTATATATATATATATATATATATAAATATATACAGTATATGTATGTATATATATATATAAATATATACAGTATATGTATGTATATATATGTATATATATGTATATATATATATATATATATGTATATATATATATATATGTATA
>JBBPBX010015249.1:11238-27172 GCA_038048925.1 Garcialebias charrua | reverse complement strand
AAGTAATTAAAATAAAGGCAGATTTTTTTTAAAAAAACCTATTTTTTTCAATGAAACTGTTATCCAAGAAACTGCTTTATTGTTTTGCAGGCTTTAAAATAACGTCTTTCTCAATAATAACATACCAATCTGAAAAAATGCTATATTAGCTAATATTTAATATCTACACTTTTGCACAACGTTGTTGTTTAGTTTGTCCCTGATCCTGCATAAAAATGGTGACAAAGTAAACTAGTGGTGTTGTGCAAATGTGTTGATTTATTAGTAGCTCATGCAGCATTCTTTCACAGCAGAATGTTGTTGACAAGGAGTTGTTTTACAAACAATCACATTGGCTAAGTTGCAACAAATGTTGGTAGAGAATGAGATGCCATCCCACAGCAGTGTGTGACCAAGCTGGTGAGCAGCATGAAGAGGTGCCAGGCTGTTGTGGCTGTGTATGGTTCTTCCACATGCTTCTGGGGCTCCAGTTTGTTCCATGAGTAAATTAAGTTGTCAATATGTTTTGTTTCTTAAGACGTATTTGTTGAATTCAATAAAAGACACCAAACAAGAGTCAACAACAGAATAAGATGTTTGGTTTTGTCAGCGGTTTGACAAGTTTTACATGAGCATCATCCTCATTTAGTTAATCTCCTAAAATGACAAATTAATCCAAAAGTTCTACTGTTCAAAATATTTCTGTGATAATTCACTCATGTTTCCAATCATTTTACAACAAGCTGTTTGGTTTAATACCACTCAACATTGAAAGTTTATTATCAAATTTCATACTTGATATAAAAGTGAAACCGGGATAAATGCAGCACACGAAGCTTCAAATAGAAGGGGTTCTTTATTCTCAAAAATAAACTATTCCCTCTGAGTTATATATATAAAAAAATAAAAAGTCCGTGTTTCGAACGGCAGCAAGCCTTAGCTTCAAATACAATGGCGGACCGACAACACGGTTAGCACCCAACAGAGTAGCATGCAGCTGCACGTAACAGCTGAAATCTAACAGCGTGAAAGCTACTGCATAACAAACGGCAGCGGCCCTCTACGAGAGAAAACAAACAGAAATAAAACATTAGCATCGTCTCTATAGCTATTACCGAACACTTGGATTCTCTTTTCACGTGGCCAGAGTTGGTCTCCTTCACCAAGTCCATCCATCCATCCATCCATTTTCTTCCGCTTATCCGGGGTCGGGTCGCGGGGGTAGCAGCCTAAGTAGGGAGGCCCAGACTTCCCTCTCCCCAGCCACTTGGAGCAGCTCCTCTGGGGGAATCCCAAGGCGTTCCCAGGCCAGCCGAGAAACATAGTCCCTCCAGCGTATCCTGGGTCTTCCTCTGGGTCTCCTCCCGGTGGGACATGCCCGGAACACCTCACCAGGGAGGCGTCCAGGAGGCATCCTAACCAGATGCCCGAGCCACCTCAACTGGCTCCTCTCGATGTGGAGAAGCAGCGGCTCTACTCCGAGTCCCTCCCGGATGACTGAGCTTCTCACCCTATCTCTAAGGGAGAGTCCAGCCACCCTGCGGAGAAAACTCATTTCAGCCGCTTGTATCCGAGATCTTGTTCTTTCGGTCATAACCCAAAGCTCATGACCATAGATGAGGGTGGGAACGTAGATCGATCGGTAAATTGAGAGCTTTGCCTTTTGACTCAGCTCTCTCCTTCACCAAGTCTCAGATAAAATGTCCTTCTCTTCTGTTTTTACCAGTCCGTGCTACCGTACATAAACAAAGGGTTTTTTTCTCTATTTCCGGTCCTTTTAGACCTCTCTGTACCAACAGCACCACATGCGGACAAAAACAAGAATTACAACCAGTAGGTGAAAGTAAAGCAAAACATGTTTTTTTTGTTTAAAAATACATGTGACATGTACCCATTTTTCACCTGGTTACATTCTCCCCTGCTTAAATGTCATCGTCCTCGGTGACAAAGCAACTGCTTTTTACCTCTTTTAAAGCTTCTCTAAAAAAAAAAACACAGAACCTAAGCTTGCAATAATCTGTGAAGCCATTTATGAGTTCATTTCTGGCCCCAACACTGACCTAGGTTGGTGATGTGGGTTTGGGTGTTTCCCTACATTCACTCTTCTACTCCTGCGGGGAGCAGGTGTGTGAGCTTGTCTAACGCCGTGGCGGCCGTGGTGTAGTGGTAATGGCAGTCGTCTCCCGATCGGAAAGTTGGCGGTTCGACTCCCGGGACCTGCACAATGTGTCGTTGTGTCCTTGGGCAAGACACTTAACCCTGAGTTGCTCCCGGTAGGACTGGAAAGCACCTTGCATGGTAGTCTGCCGCCACCGGTTTATGAATGTGTGTAGCATTCAATATATGTGTAGCACTTTGAGATTTTCAGTAATGAAAAGTGCGTTATAAATTGAATTAATTATTATTATTATTATTATTATTAACGCCAGGAGAAGACACTGGAATCTCACCCAGTTGGTCAATATCGCCTGCTTCATTGTCAACATGCTCAGTCTCCCTCTGTTCAATCACAGGAAGTTCACATTCGGAAGTCAACGGAGTCTCTGCTCGCTTCTGAACACTTTCACCACTAGGACAATTTTCTACACCTGAACCAGGATTTAAGTCAAAAGAAACCTCTTCAATGACTATACCCCCATCATACTCATCAGATGAGGCAGTGTGTGATTCAGTAGTATTTGTCTGTTTGGCTACAGTGTTCTCACTGTGTCCCTGGTTTGTGTCTGGCACATGGACACATGACCTGATGTCAGCCCTGTTAACCGTTTTTGTAGGCCCTCCCTCTGCAGGTCGTACTATGCAAGTTGTGCCTACTACGTCTACGAGTTGGTAAACAACTGGACTCCATGCATCCTGAATTTTGTTACGACCAGCTGGTCTGTGTCTCAGGTAAACATACTCTCCAACCTCAATCGAAGGACAGTACACTTTGTGACTATGCCGAGCAACGCGTTTCGCAGCTTTCTGCTCTGCATACTCTTTAGCTCTTTCATGTGCCTCTTTGAGTCTTTGCTGGTGCACAGCAAGCCAATCAAGATTTTTATCAGGAGAACTTTCATGCGCAAGCAATGCATCAACAGGAAGATGTGGGTCTACTCCATAGAGCAAGAAGTAAGGGGAATATCCGGTAGTCGCATGTGGAGTAACATTGTACGCATAAACCAGCTCAGGTAAATGTTCAGGCCAACGCCTCTTTTTGTCAGGTGGAAGGGTGCGCAACAGTTCATGCAGAGTGCGGTTAAAACGCTCACACTGGGCATTTCCTGTCGGGTGATGGGGTGTTGTACGTGTTTTTTTCACACCATACATTCTACAAAGTTCAGCAATAACCTCCGATTCAAAGTTACGGCCCTGATCTGAGTGAAGACGTTCAGGTACACCGTACTTCATGAACCACTCCTTTAAGAGGACTTTGGCTGTGGTCTCTGCTTTTTGGTCACGTGTAGGGAACGCCTGGGTGAACTTTGTAAACACATCGGTAATGACTAGAACGTTCTCACGGCCATCGGAAGCTGGTTCAAGGAGTGTGAAATCTACTGCCACCACTTCTAAAGGTCGTGTTGCCAAAAAGGATTTCATTGGAGGGTGAATCTTTGGGTGAGGCATCTTTGTGAGAATACAACGCTCACAGTTCTTAACCCATCGCTCAACATCGTTATGCATCCCTACCCAGAATGCTCTCTGTCTCAACAACTGTAATGTCCTCTCTATTCCCTGATGTCCCATAGAGTCATGGACACTCTTCAGCACAGCTGCTTGTAAACAACCTGGAACAAGCAACTGAAAGCACTCTCCAACACGATCATCCTTCACCACTCTGTACACCAACCCATCACGTATCTGAATGTGTTTCCATTGTTTCCACAATGATTTGGCAGCACCAGGAAGATTCTTCCTTTCTTGTGAACTTGGCGGGCTACCTCGATCCACAAACTGTTTTAGAACATTTATCACTGGATCTTGACACTGAAATGTCCGCAGCTCTTCCTTGGAGTAACCGGGAAGAGTTGGTGTAGCCTCTTTAGCATGTGAATTGGATTTATCAGTTTCTGCAGCCCTAATCTGGTTTACCTGACAACATTGGACCCCAGCTGTAACCAGCTCGGGCTCAAGGGCAGTGCCTCTACAAATCAAATTGCAAATTGCAATGCAATCATCAAACTCCTCATCATCAGTTGGTTCTGGCTCCCCTGCTAACGGGTGTCGTGACAGTGCATCAGCGGCGGCGTTACACCGACCTGGCCGGTACTGCACATCAAAGTCGAAGGCAGCTAACTGTGCTACCCATCTCTGTTCAATAGCCCCAAGTTTTGCACTTTTTAGATGACATAAGGGATTGTTGTCTGATACCACAGAGAATTTAGAGCCCAGTAAGTACCCCCGAAACTTCTCTACTATTGCCCATTTAAGTGCAAGCAGCTCGAGTTTCATGCTGCTATAGTTTTTATCATTTCGCTCTGCATTTCTCAGCCGTCTACTTGCATATGCAATGACCCGTTTCTTGTCACCTTGCTGCTGACACAAGACAGCTCCTAAACCCTGACCACTAGCATCAGTTTCCAAAATGAAAGGACAAGTGAAGTCTGCATAACCCAAAATCGGAGCAGTCACAAGCTTTTCTTTCAATGTGTCAAATGCAATTTGACTGTTGGTGTCCCATAATGCACTTAGTTTTTGACTAGCTTTGGCTGTAGTAGCAGCTCCTCGACACTGATTCACTAGGTCATGTAGTGGGGCTGCGATCTTTGAAAAGCCCTCAACATACCTTCTGTAGTAACTACATAGGCCTAGAAATGATTGGAGTTCCTTAACGGTGCCAGGCACCGGCCATTCCTTGACTGCTGCCACCTTGGAGGGATCAGTTGCGATACCCTCTGCAGAAATTTGGTGTCCAAGGAATTTTACTTCCTTCTGCAAAAAGTGACATTTTTCCCACTTCACTTTTAATCCAGTGTCTCTCAAACGTTTAAAAACTAGATCCAGCCGTTCCAAATGAGACTCAAAGCTTGGGGAGTACACTAAAATGTCATCCAGATAGACTAACATGATGTCGAATATCAGGTCACTCATAGTTGCTTGCATCAATCTTTGAAATGTTGCAGGCCCGTTACACACCCCCATGGGCATGCGTACATACTCAAACAGCCCAAAAGGCGTGGTGAAAGCCGTCTTATGTCTGTCTCGATCATCCATGGCTACTTGGTGATACCCACTGGCAAGGTCAACTGTGGAAAAGTATTTAGCACCTTTTAGCGCATCAAAACTCTCATCAATACGAGGCAATGGAAATGCGTCTTTCTTAGTTTTTAGATTTAGCTTCCTGTAGTCTACACATAAGCGTATACTGCCGTCACCTTTGCGGACTACCACAACTGGTGAGGCGTAAGCGCTTTCACTTTCCTGTATGATTCCTTTTTTCAACAGTTTAGAGATATGCTCTTGTACTTCCTGGTATTGGTTAGGAGGTATACGACGATATGGCTGTGTGACAGGTACGTCATCCGCCAGCTTGATCTCATGTTTCACCTTATCCGTGTGACCCAGATTCTCCTCATCATCTGCAAAAACATCAATGTAGCTGGACAGCAATGAGCAGAGAGCGACACGCTCTTCCTCTGCGCCCCCCATGTCAAGTCTTTCCAAAATGGCTTGCACCTTACTGTCAGTTTGCACCATGTTAGGGTCAACTGAAACCTGTTCAACACCGGCAGAGATGCGTTGAAACTTTACTTGGCATGTCTGCTCACTCTCCGCAGGATCAACCTTTGAGATCATGCCTAGCCGTGTTCGGGGGCCTAACCACACTTCCTCGGCGGAGAAGTTAACCACCTGGAGCGGAAGAACATGGCTGGTCCTTGTGACAAGTGTTGGGATAACTGCTAATCCAGATGGTAGAGGAGTGGTCACTGGTTCGATGATCAACTGAGAGGCTGCATCTAAGGTTTTAGTGTGACCTTTTACAAACACAGTGGACATCGAGGATGCAGGGATGCGTACTTTGTTTCTTCCTGCAACCCGAACTACTGCCTTTCTCTCAATGCAACAGATCTGTACCTGTTGGAAAGCTGTCCTCCACCCAGAGTCTAAGGATCCACCCAAAGTGTTGTCAAACTCTGTTGTAACTAGCTGTCTGCATCTGTGAATGACATTCATACCGATTATGCATTCTTCAGAAACAACAGGGTTCAGTGACGGCTTCAGGACCAAGAAGCCACAATTTGGGATCTTTAAACTCATCGTCTCAATTTCCAGTTCAATATATCCCTGATAAGGAATGTCAAGTCCATTCGCAGCAGTTATTTTAAGCCAACTATTTGATTCCCACCCTCATCTATGGTCATGAGCTTTGGGTTATGACCGAAAGAACAAGATCTCGGATACAAGCGGCTGAAATGAGTTTTCTCCGCAGGGTGGCTGGACTCTCCCTTAGAGATAGGGTGAGAAGCTCAGTCATCCGGGAGGGACTCGGAGTAGAGCCGCTGCTTCTCCACATCGAGAGGAGCCAGTTGAGGTGGCTCGGGCATCTGGTTAGGATGCCTCCTGGACGCCTCCCTGGTGAGGTGTTCCGGGCATGTCCCACCGGGAGGAGACCCAGAGGAAGACCCAGGATACGCTGGAGGGACTATGTTTCTCGGCTGGCCTGGGAACGCCTTGGGATTCCCCCAGAGGAGCTGCTCCAAGTGGCTGGGGAGAGGGAAGTCTGGGCCTCCCTACTTAGGCTGCTACCCCCGCGACCCGACCCCGGATAAGCGGAAGAAAATGGATGGATGGATGGATGGATTAAGCTTCTGTTTAAAACTTGCTTCTTCCATCTTCGAAACATCTCCAGACTTCGCCCATCCCTAACTTTTTCTGATGCTGAGAAGCTCGTCCATGCTTTTGTCTCCTCCAGGCTCGACTACTGCAACTCCCTGTTTATTGGAATCCCTGGCAAATACCTTCAGAAGCTTCAATATATTCAAAACAGTGCAGCAAGGATTTTGTTGAGAGTTCGTAAATTTGAACATATTACACCCATTCTCCATAACCTTCATTGGCTTCCTGTCACCTACAGAATTCAGTACAAAACTGCTCTCATTACACATCAATGCTTACACGGAACTTCACCAGATTATCTAAAGGATATTCTTATTCCATACTCATCCACCCGGTCTCTACGGTCACAGAACAGTCATCTACTTCACATTCCGAGAACCAAATTAAGGACCATGGGAGACCGGGCTTTCAGTGTGGCTGCCCCCCGCCTGTGGAACTCTCTTCCTGACTGCCTAAGAGCTCCACAGTCACTGGTTGACTTTAAGAGCGGCTTGAAGACCTTTCTTTTTAACCAAGCATACTCTGCCTCCTCATGATTCTATCTTTGATCTTTGATACTGTTATTGATTTTACTTGTTTTATTACTTGTTTTATTGACATTTAATTCTGTTGCACTTTGTAGCACTTTGAGATTTTCATTAATGAAAAGTGCGTTATAAATTGAATTTATTATTATTATTAATGCCCCTCCACATGCTCTGTGGGTCTTTTGAGGTGAATTGACCCTGGATCCTCTGTGTTGTGGCTTTGGCCCTTTATTATCAGCAGTCAGATCTTTCCTGGTCCTTCTCAGCACATGTGAGTTGCAATACCTGAAAGCAGTGCCCCTAGCTTCCAGCAGGGTGTGGACCTGCATTCAGTCAGGGTTTCTGGTTTGGATAGCATTTCGCAGACCTGGTGGTGGTGAAATCATTAGCACACTTGCTGATGTACATGCAAAACAGTCTTTCAATATGGAGTCACTAACTGTGTTTCCATCCATTTTCATTTTGAATTTTGAGCTAATTTTTGAAATCTTGCAAATATGTAAATACAAATTAATGCGAAGCAGAAGTGTTTCCATCAACTGGCTTGAATCGCATCTACCGGGCCACGCACAGCGTCATTACGTCAGACGTCAGCGTCATTACGTCAGACGTCAGCGTTACGCATGTCTACAGTAAACAGGAAGTAGCAGTTGAAAACAGAACCCGGCCACACATCTCGTCAAAATGGAGAGAATATTTCAGGTATGTGTTGCTATCGGGCAAGTTGTATTTATTCTGTCATGCCAACTAGTTTTAGCGATGTTACATGTTGTCCGGAGCGGAAACAGCTGAACGTCACATGACGTGAATGTTCGCTACGGCAGAACTGAGTCGGAAAATCTGTTTCCATCTGTCGTTTTGCGCATCTGCTCATTTTCGAAGATCCCAAAAACCACCTCAAGCGAGCGTATAAACTTTTTGGCGAATTTGAGGAAGTAAATACGGATTTTGCCGTTTCCATTAAGCTTTTCTGCTGCGATACTTCAAAATGCGCACCTAGAAACCTTGATGGAAACACGGCTAGTGAGTCTACACGGGTGGGTCTTAAAACCAAATCTGTTTGAAGATATCGTTTTATATCTGCTTTCTCCTTCAGAGAATTAAAGCACATCCTCTTGGTGCCACTTGTGGCGCTTTCCCACAGTCTCAACTCTCATTGGTTCTGCACCACACCTGTTAAAGGCCTGCCCACTGTAAGTACCCACTCCCACTCAGCCAGTTTATGGGACCACCTTGTCTGTGGTTGCAAACAAACTGCTCTGACAGCAGCCGTTGATTGACCAGCAGAGCTACGTCAATGGATGACCCGCCCAACAAAACTGAAAACTACATCTGAACCTCCACTTCTTCATCGTATTGACGGATAGCACCAAAAAAAAAAAGAGCACATTTACAGAAGTACTGGAGCTGATGGTGCAGCATGGCTACACCTGGACTTATACACAGTGCTGGAATAAGCTAAATAAATTGAAGTCTGGGTATAGGGCGATTAATGACCCCAATGGGCCGAGTGGCTCAAACACAATGACCAGTTACGATCCCGCCCAGAGTGGGGAAACATGTCACAGTGTCAAATCACAAAAAAACAAAAAAACAAACAAAAAAAAACGATAAGACGAGAGCTGAGTGGAGTTGCACTTAGCGATGACAAAGCGTCTCTAGACGATCTCTTTAACCCTCTGTATCTCTCAACTCCCCCACTAGCAGCCCCTTGCCACCCCCAGACGCCTGCTGATTTATTTTGCTAAACATGATTTAATCGGCATGGCTTTCATACGACACACAGGTTTGATCACTAAAACACAAGTCAGATGTTATGCAGTGAGCTCATGGTGCCTGGAGGCTCCGCACTTGCAGTTCAGAGATCAACCTTTGTGCAAGAAAACAAGCAAATGTGTAAGATGCCAAATTAATTCCTTCCTTTAAGAAACACACACACACATGTACGCACTGCTCAGAAAGCAAATGCCTTTCGTAGATGATTCATCTGTGTTTTGAAATTGTGATACAATCTGTGTTTGTTTTTCTTTTACAGTTTAATATATTTCTGTTCTTGTTTTGTTTCACTTTATTCTAAAACTGAAGATTTCATTCTTCAAGTCAACAAACTCCAGGAATGTAAGGAAATGATTTTCATTTATGGAAAAACAAAAGTAACTGGATGCAAATGGTACAGGACATGCAGCTTGAATCAGATACTCAACCAAACTGTTCATTGTTAAAATAATGTACTGTACTAAAATAATGTGAGCCTTGTGTACACTTCTCTAAACGAGGAGTTACTACGGACTTGTTAAAATAATGTACTGTACTAAAATAATGTGAGCCTTGTGTACACTTCTCTAAACGAGGAGTTACTACGGACTTCCTTTGAAGTGATACATATACCCACCACCTTTTATACCGTAGTGCTGAACTAAGATAGCGCCCCAAGCGCTTTGGGGCCCCTCATAGGGGGCTGGAAAGCGCTATATAAGCTCCATTTACCATAAGATTATTACACGATCAGAAGAAATGGAGTTGCAGCTGTTTTGATCTAACTTTGTAAATGATGTACTGTATGTGCAGTCTCATGCAATTATCTGAGATCTCCCAAAATCAAATAGAGCTTAAAGTGTTTTATTGACTCTCAGCTTTTATCACAGCTAACTTTAGCTCAAGATCTGAACAATTTACTAACTTTTAGTCAATTCTGTCATGACAAAGGGCAATTAGATGTGGTGGCCATCTTTAAACTAGATGACTCCAACAAAAGTTAATCACAGATGTGCAAACTATGTTTACAGTCTAATAATTTCATTACAGTTAATCCAGTGATTCATGAGATAGTTTGCTAACATAAGATTGTTCACTCTAAAAGTTAATGCCAAAGTTTTAATTAAAGCTGCTGTGCAATGTGCTGCAGTCGGAGTATGTGTTGTGGATAATGTGCAGCTACTACTACCACTATAGCTTAATATCTGTAAAATCGACCTAACTGTGTTATAAATGTATTTGGGATTATTTGGAAGTGCAGTTATGACTTTCTGAGTTCGATTAAAACTTTTTTTGGTGCATAATATATTTTGCTAAGATCAGAGACAAATACACACAAAGACAAAAGCATTAAAGCCCATTACACTTTGACAGTGGGTCATAATAATATTACATTTTTACAACAGCTCCAATAGAGTATAAAGACTAATAAAACATTTAAATCATTCAACTGCAAAATCTAGTTTAAAAAGGAAAAAATAAAAAAAGACTAAACTTACCATTCTCTTTTGTGACTCATGTACTGGCCGTTGATGGAAGCATGCTGATTGATAATGGGGTTCTTTGGGGGTGCTGGGGAGGACAGGTCCAGGCCTCGGTGGCTGTTGTTGCTGCTGTTATTGTGCTCCTCCTTCACGTAAGCGTTCGTCACCTCTTTCCACAGTTGTTGCAGCTCTGCTGGAATCATGCCTGGGACAAACAAATTGGATAATTAAATCAATTAACAGCTAATCCAACTCTCTTCTTCATCACCTAATTAAATCAAAGCGTTTGTAAACAAAGCTGAGTATTAATTAGAAAATACTCCACTACAGGGTAATACGCAGAGATCTGAACCACCCCTTCCCCCAACTCCCCCTCTGATGTCTACTCTCCCTCTCCTTTTGCCTGTGATCTGAAGCATGTTTGTATACACAAATCCCTGGCATTCACATAAATGTCATGCCCACAGTAAATAATTAACATCCAGACAAGGAATGAAATCTGAATAATCACCATCCCTTTCTCTCAACAACAGCGATGTGCACAACACACCCAACAACTAGTTTACAATAGCAACATAGAAAACATCCCACCCCTGTCTCCTTGAGAAACAGGACCCTGGGGGTAATATTCTCAAAAGCGCATTAATGTGCAAAATACTTAAGGCTCTGCGCCGCCTCCAATTGACACAGATGACTTAAACCTCATTTAACGAGTCAAGCACATTGCAGCTCTCATAGGCCTTTGAAAAAAATCCCTTGAAGATACAAGACGTTTTTCTACGTGCGGGTTACATCCACAGAATGTGTTTTTATGTCTGCACGTAACAGTCAACACCAGAGTACCGGTAAGCATGCTGAGGGATGATGTTGTATTTATGCACCCCTCTTTCCATGTCCTTAGTGAATTTAGATGCATGATGCATCTGTTTTGGAATCTGACAAGTTTGCTTTTACATAGACACAAAGGAAGATGAAGCATTAAAAAAGATTAAACCTCAAAAGTTAAAGAATTTTTGGTAGCTTGTATGTTCAATGAAAACCAAGTACATGTGGAAACCCTTATTTAAATAGCACTGACCCAACGACGAGCAAAATATACCACTGATCTTTATTAAAGATTCAAATTTGCAGAATAAGCTACAGTACATGTTTTAAGGATGGAGAAGAATTTTGGTAGGGACCGGCCCTCTTTGGGACTCTGGGGCTCAGTCATAAACTATGATTGGAACATCAACCAAGTTTTGGGTAGATTGTGGGGTTTGGACTTTGTATGTTTGTACTAGAATCTAATGTGTTTTAAGGGTTTTGGGGTGGTCATGGTTTGAGTTTGATGGCTTTTGCGTATGTTATGGCAATGTGATTGGCTGGAAGTCAATGAGGTCACTCACTCTGGATTTTGGGTTGCCTGGGATTTTCCAGTTTTTGCTGGACTGTCATTGGTGCTCTCATAGCTCATTTTGATGTGAGCAATTTGTTTTTTTTCCCATGTGTCTCTGCTGCTTGCCGTTTCATCTCAGGCTATCCACCTCTTTCCCGAAAAGGTCATGTGGACTGCCATGACAGTCCTGTGCCGCCCCCTCCCGGTAGTAAACTTCCGGCGGAAGTCCTGTAGCGTGTGTTTTGCTGTGAAATACATGCCGGGACACCAGTAAATTTCCTCTCGTTTTTATTTTATTTTTTGGGTTGTTTCTTGCTGGGTTAGAGGGTGTTACAGCCCGTTATACGTTTGAGCAACGCGCTGTTGTAAACGTGAAGGATCTATGTTCATCGGAGGAGCTGACAGCTGCTCCTTCCTCTGTCTGAGTCAGGCTCTGAGCTGCTGTCAAAGACGTCGCGCTCCGATCAACTTTAGTTCGGTAAACAAAATATTCTATATAAATCATTTTGTGAAACCATGTCAGAACAATAATGGAGTTTAAAGACCGTGTAAAGTGAATTTCAATATTTTCTTCAATAAACATTATAAATGTCATAATTGTAATCTTGTAAATGAGTAAAAAGTCTCAAAATTGTAGCTCAATTAATTTTGGAGTTATAGAGCAAACTGTGTATAAAGATATTTCTGTTTCAGGGTTTTAAATGTGACCGCGTTTCGTCACGCGGTCTTCTTAAGTATAGCCCCACCCCCTGCAGCTCCAGCCGTATAAATTCGCCTCGGTGGAGCCGTTCACTCGCGAATCGCAGATAGCATCAGATAGCAATAGCATAGATATTTTGTTCATTGTTAGCTAGCTAATCAATTATGCCTCGTTCGTGCATCTTCCCTGGATGTCGCAATGGTCAGGGCACCCGTACAAATCATAACGTGTTTTTATACCGCGTGGTTTTATACCGAGTATCTGTAATGCCTGGATAGGTCAATGGATAAAGCGTTTGCCTTCCGTCCCAAACCTTATGGGTTCAATTCCCGCATGGTACAACTTTTTTTTTTTAATTCATTCCAGATTAAAAACACACAAGAAAACTATTTACAAAAACAGCGTAACTCTTGGAAAAAGTAGCTGCTGTTACAGACAGAACTCAGATAAAAACAGAGCAGGTTTACTGGCTCTGCTCCTGTCTGCCTCTCCACACACAGCTCAGCTGCAGGCCGCAGTACTGCGCTGAAACCACGCCCACGCGCTGACACGCCCCCACAGTTTCAGACCAGGGGAAAATTATGTTTTTTCATGATTTTTGAGACTTAATTTTATAAGGAAAACAATGTTTTTAATCAGTCAGATTTATATGGGTGATTAATAACACATATTTATGCCATGTGACAAACTAAAAACACACATTTAATTTCACTTTACACGGTCTTTAACCGTCTGTTTAGTAGCTGTTTTTTTTTTCATGATTTAGCGTCTGTACTGCTGTGGTTAGCTGTGGTTAGCTTAGCATGTAGCTACTTTACATGCTAACTTCCAGACGTAACACTCACAACAAAGTGCTGGTCCTTGTTGAGCCTGGACTTTTTTTGGCTGTGTGTTATTTTAGTTAAACTGTTATTTAGCTGGTTAGATATGATTGAGACAGTTTACACATCTTTTTTCCAAGACAGACCGTGTCAACAATGACTAGGCCTCAAAACCTGACCCGTCATTAAACCAGAGTTATTAAAGCACATTTAAAATAATTATGTGAATTAAATAGGAGAAAAGTGCACATGAAGCTACATTTGTACTAAAATGTGAGTAAATAAAGCATTTACTTAACAAATCTGTCATTAAATAATATAACTGTGTGTTATACACACGTGTTTATATTATTTATATTTATTTATATTATTTAATGACAGATCTGTTAAGTAAATGCTTTATTTGCTCACATTTTAGTACAAATACTGTATTGTACACACTGTCTATGACAAGACAAGTTTTCTTTTTCTACTTTACAGAAGAGTGAAGGGCCAAGATCCATCCAGAGATAAGATCGTACACCTGGGTCCAGTCTCAGATCCTAGACCTGGTTCTAGTCTTGGATTCCTGTGGAGTTGGCTGAAATCGGACAGTTCCACATGAAGAGAAATCTGTTCCAGTTTGCTGGTGTCCATCATTGCTTGTTGAATTGGTTTTGATCTTTATTCTGTGCCAATTCATTTTCATTAAGACAACACCACCCACAGTTGTCATATTGTACAGTATTCAGTTTCAACTGTTTTAAATTTATAATTATAGCTTTTATTCTGAACTTTGTCAGTCTCCTGGGTGATGAAAACTTATAAGCAAAATGAATGTTTTTATGCTTTGCACATGTGAATAAAAACACTACCGGTACACTGGCCAAAAAACAATCGATACCTTTAGTTTTTATTTATGTGTATTAGAATGAGTAGTATGGGTGACATCACAATGAAACTACTTGACATTATTAGACATTGAACAGTGTATTTTAATTATTGAAATAACAACAAAAAGAACAAATGTAAATGAACAACAGATTTATTTATAGAAGATTTTATTTTAACTCATTTGTTGCAATGTACAACTGCACAAAACTTCTGGACCAAGTCGAGTTTCCATCCATCTCCTGGGAGTCTGCTGGTGATTGAAGATTCTACGACCTGAGACAGTACCTTAAAACAGACATTTTTAGATATGGAGTAAATAATTTCTATGTTTCTCTTTTGTATATATACTCTACGCCATGAATGTTTTTGTTGAAAAGCTTATGTAATAGTGTACGTATGAAATCAACTGAAAAATGACTTCTTTTTTGTTTTATTCAACCACAATGTAACAGGTTCTTTAAATGGCAACACATGGTTTTCTCAAAACAACAATGTACATATTTCATATTATCTTGTCTTTGAATATTGCAGAAAATATAGAACTACTTTATCATCAACTTGTTAATTAATTAAACAGCATGTGTTTCAACTTTGTACATTTTACTTGTGACATTTTCAACAAATTTTCTATTAAATGTCTGCTTTCATTCACAGAACAGACTTGAACTCTGACTATATTAATGTCTGGCTGTGATCTAAATATTCTGATATCCAGATAAGTGATGTACCTTCCACAGTGTCCAGTCAGCCTGTCCGTGAGCAGTGAGATTAGATGTTAACTGTGCCTCACCTGTCACCTGTAACTACTCACGGACTGAGCTGTGACAGGTGAGGCACAGTTAACATCTTGTCTTTGCAGTTAACTTCTTATCTTCGCAGCTTTTTAAAACATCCTTGGAACGTATCCACCTTTGATGTGCTGCCATGTACTTCAGGTAAAGGAAACGTTTGTGTAAAAAAAAAAAAAACGCTAGCAAGTATGTTACCCCACAAACATAAACAACAGCGTGGGACCGCGGGCGGAAGTACACTCCCGGCTTCCGCTATGAATTATGGGTAGTGGCAAGAAATCGAAAATAAGTTGGATATGCCACGGACTTCCGTTCCAGCACTTCCGCATTCATTACCCGCATGGCGCACTTCCGGTTTGCGGGCAACACAGTGTTAGGTTGGCGTTTTTCACAAGATCACTGCAGGACTTGCCGACAATCACTGTTAATGATGTCTACAGAATCATTCAGACCTTCTCTAAAGCGCTCACATCTAAGAAGGATAAAGGATTTAAGCTTTGTGTCCAACTACATAAATAACTATGAAGGTAAGTCGGTATTTGTTTTCAGTTCACCAAACTGCCTCATGTAGGCTAACACACAGCTAACATAGTTAAAACACCAGCACTACCCAAGTTTTTGTCATTTGACAATTCTACCTATAGTTCCCATAGGAGTTCGTCAAATGACAAATTGAATTAGCATTTTTGCAGCCATTGGTATGTATATGAGACCATTCTGTTGGCGTGGAGGAGGCCTTGGGGGCATATTTATATATTCATTCATTCAACCTTTATTTAATCAGGTAAATCTTATTGAGCCTATATATAT
>JBBPBX010015248.1:38028-49759 GCA_038048925.1 Garcialebias charrua | reverse complement strand
CTCATGCACATACCCCGCCTGTCCCAACCCCGCCTGGCCAGTCACGAGACAGGCCATGCTGTGGAGGAGGAGCTAAGGAGGGTGAGTTGCAGGTCAGCCGAGAGCAAGGGGGAGGGACCAGAAAGGTGTCTCTGTTCAAATTTTTCTATGTCCAGCGTTTTCCAGAAACTACATACTGCAGCTTTAATGCAGAGAACTATGTTTAGGTTCTAGAACAACACATGCTCCCATCTAGACGTCATCTCTTTCAGGGAAGACCCTGCATTTTTCAACAAGATAATGCCAGACCACATTCTGCAGTAATCACAACATCATGGTTACGTAGGAGATGGATCCAGGTACTGAAATGGCCAGCCTGCAGTCCAGATCTTTCACCTATAGAGAACATTTGGCGCATCATAAAGAGGAAGGTGCGACAAAGAAGGCCCAAGACGATTGAACAGTTAGAGGCCTGTATACATAGTTCCCATGTGACGTCACATCCGTGTTACTTCCGGGTGGACCCTCATTTCGAGAGGCAGCACAGGGGACAGCGCGGTCTAATGGATGTTCATTTTTCACGTTTTTTTTGTGTGTTAATTTCTAATTAATTGCAATGGTTACTTCGTGTTGGGTCAGTGGATGTTCCAGTCGGGTAGACGTTTGGGCAACGCGCAGGTTTCACTTAATCCAAAAAAAAGTAAACGTGAAGGATTTATCTCATCGGAGAAGCTGACTGCAGCCCCTCCTCTCTCTGAGTCTGCTCGGAACTGCTCTGAAGACGTCGTGCTTTTGGCCGGTAAACAAAATATTCTACATAAATCATTTTGTGAAACAATGTTAGAGTACAACTGTCTGTGTGTTAGAGCTGTTTTTTTTTTTCATTATTTAGCAACACCGTCTTGCATGCTGTTGTTAGCTTAGCATCTCGCTAACGCGACAACGGCCTCCTCACGGTCTCGCACGGTCCACCGGGACCGGCGGGGAGACCGTCCCAGTGGGAGAAGGAGGACGGGAGCCAAGTCGTGCGGGCGACGCGTCGGTCCCATGGGACGTGCCCCCGCGGCCGCGACGGATCCACATCGTCCGACCTGAGCTCGACGGGCCCTCCGCTCCAGATGCTAACAACATGCTAACTTCCAACACGGTAACACTCAAAGTGCTGGTTCTGGTGCTTTTAAAAAGCGCTGTGCGACAACATTAGCTCATCGGCTAAGGCTAGGCTAAATGCTAAGCGGACCCCCACCAGAACCAGACCGAACCGGCGGCCGGGAGCTCGCCTCGATGTCCGCCTAGCAGCCTAAGATGTTGGATGGACATTCAGCTAACGTGGAGAAGCAGCTCCGACAGCCTTTTTTGGATGGATGGACTCGTTAGCACGGCGCTAATGAGTGCAGGCCTAATGGCGGTGGCTAACAACTGCTCACGCGGTCAGCTTGTTTTGGATGAACGAACACTGCGGAGAAACGGCTTTCGGTAAGTTTATTAAAGTAAACTCCTTTTATGGCTTCAAATGTATGGACTTAACAAGCTAACAGTCCTTCCTCTAAACAGTTTGGACCGCGTTAGAGCAGCAGAATGTATGGAGCCCCGACGTGCTCGGACGTGCTAACAGACGAGACAAGCTTGATCAGCTCAAAGTAAGAAATTATATTTTTATTTATCTGTTTTGTACTGTGCAGTACAGTATGCTGTTTCTGTGATGAAAATAACTTTTTAAAAGTACAGCTGCAGTGCACGGGTGTGCACCGTAGCGTTAGCATCTTTTTTTCTATTTACAAGCGCTGTTCCGGTTTTACGAGATAGCACGTGCGTTGTCGGACTTACGAGTTTTTCATCTTACGAGATACTTGTTGTAACGGAACTCGCTCGTAAGTCGGGGATCACCTGTATATACATATATATATATATGGTATATATAAAAATGTGTTTTAAATCCTTCTCACACTCTTGCAATATTTTAAACAATGTTTCTAAACTCTAAACAGTCTAAAAGAGAACAGAATGTCATGATTTCAGCTTTCTGCCTCGTCTGCTCTTTACCACCTGCAAACGTTCTTGACCACGCCCACTTCTCCCCTCTACACAGAGAACAGCTGATCAGCTGCAGCACAAAGTTTATGCTGCAGCGTGTGCTGCAGAGATGCAGGAGGAAGCTTTTTTTCTGCAGCTCTGGGTTGCACAAATGTGCGGCAGGTGGTAAACAATTTAAAATATTTTATTTAAAAAAAATATTCCACACCGACTGTGCGGCTCATCCATCAATCAGCCAACTGTGTGTCATGTCCAATCTTATTTTGAAAAACCGCGATAGAGTGAGTCCGCAAAAAACAAACCGCGAAGAAGCGAGGGACTACTGTACGTCTGGTGTGCACACAAGGCCTTTATGTTATCTGAAAGAACAATTTAAAATAAACTGCATCACTGCTGTGGTGTATTTGCTGCCCAGTTGCACTAAGTGTTGAAAGTTTTGTCCAAATATAAAACTTTGAATTCCTTTTATGCACTTAAGTCAAACAATTCCAGAAACAAGGTCACAAACTGTGACATCTGCAACTGAACTCCCAAAGAAGCTTGAAAAAATAAAAATAATCTCAACACAGTCTATAAATATGTAATCTACACTGTGAGTCAGAACTCATATCAACCCTCCATTGTGCATATTCCCACCCTGATTCGAGATTGAAAGTCATTCTGTGTGCCCTTTCCCTCTCCGGAACAGAGACCAGCTAACCAACCAGAACGTCTTTGTGACGCTTGTGAGCCAATGGTTGCCAGGCTGTGTGAACGTGCGCGTGAGTGTGTGTTTGTGAGTGTGTGTGTGATGTAAGCTCAGGGAAAGGAGAGGTGACAGCGGCACGAGGCTGATCTAATAAAAGCGGAAGATGAAACGCTGTCAGATGCTGCGGCGAGCAGCTCACACGCCAGCAACGCTTGGTAAAACACACGAGTCTCCTCCTAGAATGTCTCCTTTTGCTCATACACACACACGTGGAAATTCTGACACACATTTCTGTGTGATCGACAGTTTCATGGTGTCGTAGCCGAGGTGTTGGCCTATAAAAAGCAGTGCTGATATGATTTAATGGGCAAGTCTTATTATAAGACTGTCGCTGGG
The DNA here is from genome assembly GCA_038048925.1 of Garcialebias charrua. Taxonomy (NCBI): domain Eukaryota; kingdom Metazoa; phylum Chordata; class Actinopteri; order Cyprinodontiformes; family Rivulidae; genus Garcialebias; species Garcialebias charrua. The sequence goes on along the minus strand of JBBPBX010015248.1, from coordinate 46,662 downwards.
CCGGCGTAATCTGGCTAGCGCTCCAGGGCACAACGCTGAGACACATGCACTACAATACTCCATAGCAGATAATATTGCTATGCGCTACATTGCTATTATAAGACAGAGCCATTTGCCACCCTGATACAGTACACTGCGTATGAGGCTGTCATTTGGGAAGGAGTGATTTATGACTGTGAGGCGGGAGAATAAAGACAGATTATTTTTATTCATGTGTCTTTAGAGGCCAACTTCATTTCTCTTTTGTTTGCGCTGCACTTATTTATTACACTGAGTCAAAGAGAAATCCTTGCAGAACACGCACAGACCCATACACGCCTTTGAGGTATTCATATTAAATATCTGCCGGGTCTGACCCACCCAATGTCACTCTGACATTGATTCTGAATCTGCACTTAATGGAACAAGATTTCCCTGCTAGTCCTCTTCCAATTTTTTTTTGCAGAGACTAAATTGCTATTAATTATAAATAGTGGAGCAGCTGTCTTAAAATATATGACATATCTGCTGGGGTATTAGAAACTGTGGTGATATTGCTTCTCCTGCCACTTTTAATATCAGCACCCTGGCTCCAATCACGGCCTAATAATGGATTCTCATTATGAGGTGCGTGTGTGTACGTGTGCTTGAGTGGGAGGTGGCGGGGAGGGGGTGCCGCAATTTCACTACTTAAAAGCCACAGATGACACCTTGTAAAAAGTTAATTTCATCTTAGACGTTTGCAGAACGGGGCTGTAAATTTAAGCTCTCGAGGTGCACCATAGGGTTATCAGCTCTGATAATTGAGATATTGAGTAATTAGATGTAAGCAATTTACTACATGTGTAAATGCAAAGGAGTTGAAGGGGGGTAAATTTGGACTGACGGCTAGGAGGAAAAAGTGAAAGTTTTCAGAAAGCTTTGAGGTGTGGAGAGAGTTTTTAGTGGCCATTGTTTCCTGGCTGCAGTTGTGGAGTTCTCCAGTAGATGGCGCTGTGTTTGTTGTGAGCACACAGGAGCAGGATGTGTTGCTCAGGAGCAAGCAACATGCTTCATCGTTTCATAATGTGATTTTAACTGCTGACATGGACAGTTTTGACTGCAAGTTAACTTCAGAAAGTTGGAAAAAATCACAATAATCTATACTTATTCTGACAAAGCTTCATAATTTATAACTCCTCATGGACAAACATGTATGCGTTCGTCCAAGATTTTATTAGATTATTTTCCCCCGGGGATTAAATCACTTAAGATGATGACTATTTCCTGTAGATGTTTTGCATAAGCACTACAAATCTTTAAAGAGAGAGAGAGAGAGAGGCATCTTCATGCAGTCCACTACTATTAAAAGACAAGAGAAAATCTCTTCCTGGAGTCTTCCATGCCTGTCTCCCTTCCTCGTTCCCAAAGCCTTTTATTTCCCAGATGGCTCTTCTTTAATGTAAAACGGGAACAAAGGGAAGTGCTGCCAGATCTATCTTTAAACTGCTTTAATTTTTTTCCTGTCAGATGAGATTGATTTTGGTGAAATAAGAGAGAAGAGGAAGGTTTCCACCTGGCTCCCCTCTCACGTCGTACTCACAAATCCTCTCTCTTCCTGTTACTCTGTGACCCCCCCAATACACACACACATGGTTTTTCTCTCTCTCATGGCTTCTGTCTTAATTTCACAGGGGAATCATTTGACAGATATTGCCCTTGAAGAGGCAGCCTGTGCCTCGCCACTGAGAGCAATGGGGGGTTGAGGGTTGTAGTGATGGAGGAGAGGAAGCCACAGAGTGAGAGTGATGGGGAGAATGAAGAAGAGGAGGGGGGAGTGCAGGGTAAAAAGTTATTAAGTGGATGTGAAAATGCAGCGCAGCCAAAAAGGTTAAGTCTGGAATAGGAAATTAAAACTTGCATCAGTTTTGGCTTTAAATAGATTTGGTTTCATTACGGGCGCCAAGGCCAGTTAGAGTCAAATCCCTCTGGAGGGAAGGAAAAGGAAAGGAGGAAGAGAGACACGGGGGAGGCAGGCGAAAGAATACAGAACAATAGGGGAAGCGGAAGGAGGCAGACTATCATGCCGTTCACATTCATTTTCAATCTCGGCTTGTTTTTTCCCCACTCCCTTTCCACAGCCAAGCGAATACCAATTCTACATACCATTACTGATTTAGTGCTTGGACTTTAAGTGGAATCCAAGGCTGCTGTGAAGCCTGAATACAAAGAGCATGAATGGCATTGACTAACAGGTGTGTGACCATTTCCCCCCAATCCTTTTGTTTCTATTTGCATTGACATTTTACGAGTCTTTGGAGTTCATTTTTGACCCTGGAGATTATGAAACTGCTCAGATCCCCATGGTCATTTCTGCACTTTTCTTTTGTCAGAGATGGGAAAATGATGAAACATGGGCCTTTTTGCAGCATCTTAAACACTGGTTCAGGCATGAAATGCATGAAGTGAAGGACAAGAGCATTTCCCCATTACACTTTCATCTCAAATGGACATGGCTTTAGTGGCTTGGTGGGCTTCACACTCACACACACCTGCACAGGTTACACAGACTGACCCTCTCACAGCTCTTATTTATTGCCTTGGTGGGCTCCCAGGGAAGAGCTGTATAGATTGAACGAAAATGGATGAAACTGAGGGGGAGGAAAGAATGGTGAAAAGAAAGGTTGGAGGGAATAAAGCAGCCCAGAAAACGTGATAAAGATCAGGAAACCGAGACATGAAACAAAAGAGAATAAGGACACTCAAGAGCCACGGATGGATTCATGGATTTAGTCAGATGTGAAGAGCGTTATAATTTGCCGCCTCTGGCCATGCAAGTAAACATGAAAAAAAAAATAATAATCATGATAGCATTAATAAGATTACGGTAACTGTTATGGCCATTGAAGATTAGACAACGTGACTGGTCATAAAATAAACCATATCCAACCATGTTATATTTTAAAAACGTTACATTTCTTCCATACAACTCTTTTGCCACGATGGCCACACTCAGCCGAGCGGCAGCTTAACAGGCTCCCGATGAAAGCTTTTTTTAATGTATGATCCTGTTGCTCTTTTTTGTGTGTGTGTGTGTGTGTGCCTACAATGTACTGTACAGTACATCCACAGTACAGGTACGACCGCGACACACTTGTGGAATTTTCTGTCGCTGCCTTGCCATTGTGTCATCGTGGTTCAGTCCTTCCAGCTCAGACCTGTCATGGTGGCTGTCTCCATGATCCTCCATCTGCCTGCATGGACCAAACTGTATGGACCCATTGGGAAACCTTGGATATTCTCTGTCTACCAGACCCAGTTCTGGAGGGCAATCTGGGAGGGGCAGCTGCTGCGGTCATTGTTATCATCGTGCTGCTGACAGGACCTGCTAACACTGCTAACATCATCACGCCGCTAACAGTACCATGGTGTCAACTGGACCATGTTGCTAAGAGCACCTCATTGTCATCAGAACCACTCTGCCAATAGGACCATGCTGCTGTAGATTTATTTCTTTTTCACTTTTGGCGCCTTGTTTCTGTATTTTTGTTGCATGCTTTGAATAGACCCCAGTTTATGTTAGTTCAGTTTGTTAGTGCTCGCATCAAGCGTGTAAATTATAGCTGAACAGAACCTATGAGAATCGTGCTGCTGTTGTGTGGTGTATTGTTTTGCACTATTACTGACTGATGTACATCTTAGATCTTTTAGCATACCAACGGGCATTCGTTTAGCGCATATCTTAATTGATATCTTTGATCCTTAGTTATTGTTTATTTTTACACTTCATATTTTTGCTATTGTTGGATGTAATTGAGACCCTGTGTACACAATTTCATTCCACCTCATGTACCACATGTGATGCGAATGACAATAAAGAACCTTGATATGACTTTTCCATTTGAATATCCCTCATATTCATTTGAACTGAACTGAAAATGCTCTACTTTACACTCCTCGTGGTTCAACCTTTATATTTGGAGTCAAAATTGCACCAGAAGTGCAAATGCTCAAGAACTTGTCATGGTATTGATCTATATCAGTGCAAATTAAGACAAAACTATATTATCACATTTTTCATTTAAAGGGGTATGGGCTTAAAACACAGGGGGTTCTAAAGAGTAATCAATCAATCAATCAATCAATCAATCAATCACCTTTATTTTACCAGGTAGAGCCCGTTGAGATCGAGATCTCTTTTACAAGGGTGACCTGGTCAAGTGGTCAGCAGCACACGTCACATGGTAATTGACAATAAGCATTTGCATTTATCAAAAAAGAAAATAAAGAAAACTACAATTAGAATAAATAAATGTTGACTGTACAAAACCATCAGGATAAGACAGACTTATATAGGCATTATATATATAAAAACCGACAGACATCGGTTGAGTAGACCGACATCAGTTGAGTAGATACAGTTAAAAAAATCAACAATGACATGTATATTGGATAAGTAATGGTTAGAAACATCTGCAATGGTCAAGTTTCTTGATGACATTATCTAATACGGTTGACATGAAGGATCTAGGAGATAATAGTACTTCTCAAAAATTAAATCTAACATTAACTTAGCTAACAGGTGACTGCTGCAAGTAAAATGAAAGATGCGTTAACATTGAGGCATTTTCATTAGAGTCTGATTGTGTATGGGCTCATTTGTCCTCGGCGAGGCGTCTGTGTGGTGTACAGTGTCCCAGCCCATCACGGCTCATTGGCAAACAAGAGCTGCGCCGTCACAACAACAGTCGATCCTCACAGGAGGTAAAAGAGAAAGTGTCATGCTGGTGCACAAGGCAAAAGTTTCTGTATGAGCAAACGTCAGTAAGAGGAAGATTAGGATGGGAGGGATTGTGAAAGAAAACTGCAGCGACAGAGGAGGTGAAAAGAATTCTAACTTAGAGGAAAATTCCATTCAAACCAACTTTAAACTGCGATGCTAACCTTTTTGTTATAACATGAAATGACTGGAGCAGAGGTTGGAGACATCATTAGCTAAATGCGCTTCATTCTGCGTGATTTTTCAATACTCACACCTGTGAGCCTTTAATGCAACAGGTCAGAATTTTAAAGCTTCCTTATTAAAACAGCTCTGCAAATTTGCAGAGCTGGTTCATCCAAATGAAAGGACCCGCACGCCCATACAGCACATCCCCAGGTGTTTTCACATATTGTGTCTAATCAAACCTGTAGTTTGCCAGAATGTGCACAGACTGCTCATGACTAACATTTCCCCCCTCACTCTGGTAAATTTGTTGCACCTGTTAGGGCATAATTTCCATCATAGATCTGCCTCTGCGATTCATACTCAAATGCAACAAGAGTGAATTTCACATTTGGTGCTCACATTATTTAAACACAGTTTTTAAAAGCGGCCTTTCAGCGAGCTGTTTCTTGCCGCTCGACTCAAAGAGGCATGTTGGTGTTTTTCCAAGGCGCCCGTTGCTTTTCCTGTACAAAAAGTGACATTTATTTATGTGAGAGATTTTGTTTGTGATGACTGTTGCTACTCTGAAACGTTCTCTCTCTCGCTTCTTCTGAATATAACAAGAATTTAGCATAAATTTGTCTGTCAGCATAAGCATGATGAATTTTGTGACTGTGGTTCTGAACTCAGTTTTAGTCTTCTGCTACTTCAATGCAGTACTTTGTGTTTATCAGTTAGCAAAATATCTACAGAATCACTGGACACTAATGGTCATTCAGGTCATCTGGACCGTTTCTTTTTTGTGGAAAGATGTTTCGCCCTCTATCCAGAGGGCTTCATCAGTCTGACTCTGAGGAGTCCCAAGTAAACTGTTTTCCCCACTAAGCAGTACACTGCTTTAGTGGACCAACCAGTTTGCTGGTGATAAGATGGTTTCTGGGGGTTGCCCTGTCCCCCGTCAACTCCTCCCTGGCAGGCAGTCGCAGCCAAAGTGGTTCAAGACATCAAAGTTCATGCTCAATCATCCAGGTACAAAATGATGAAGCCCTCCGGATAGACGGCGAAACGTCTTTCCACAACAAAGAAACTGTCCAAATGACCTGATTGACCTTTATTGGATTTTGTACCTGGATGACTGAGCATGAACTTTGATGAAACTACTGGACAATTCAAAAAAGTTCAACAAAAAACCACTGGACTTTATTTGGAGCAGAAGAAGTTTAACCTCTGGACAGATTTTATAGAGACTTTCAAAAAGCAATCATTGGAGGCTCATCTACAAATGATTACCTTTTGGAGTCAACCAGATTCAAGATGGCTACCATAGCTAATCAACCCAGTTAATTTTTTGAGATTTTGAACTAAACTTTGGTGTGGGAGTAGCTGAGAGTCATCCCCATCACATGCACAGAGTGATAACAAGCCTATTTCAATCTGGCATGTAAACTGCATCCCTTCAAGAAATGCTAGGTTTGAGTTTAGTAAACAAAAATAATCCTAGATATGTAGTAGTCTGTCATTTAGATGTGTTTAATACGTTGAGACACATTTCAAAATTTGTAAAGCAACATATTACGTTTAGCTTTAGGCATAAAAAATAATTTCTACCACACTAAGGAAATCAGTGCTAACAACACTGTATGCTACGCATCTACACACTTATCTGTCAGTGTTGCCTTCCATCCATCCAGCCATCCATCCATCCAGCCATCCATCCTCTTTCCTAGCTGTTTCTTTCAGTGTCATGGGTAGCTAGAGTACTTCTCCAGCAGTGGCTGTGTGAGCGGCGGGGGACGAGACAGACAACCATTCACACTCTCAATCACACCTAGGGACAATTTAGAGCTGCCAGTGAACCTAACATGCCTGTTTTTGGCCTGCTAGAGGAAACAACCTGGAGAAAACCCATTCACGGGGAGAACATGCAGAAAGACACCAGGCCAGGAAGCAAACTTGTCCTTCTTGCTGTGAGGTGACACTTTAAAGGTGCTATATGTAGTTTCTGGAATATGCTGGAACTTAGAAAATTTTTGAACAGAGACACCTTTCTGGTCCCTCCCCCTTGCCCTCGGCTGAACTGCAACTCAGCCTCCATAGCTCCGCCTCCACTGCATGTCCTGTCTCGTGAACGCGCATGTGATACTGTAACCTTCGTTATCTTTATTGTTTAGTTTTAATAATAAATGATTCAAGCAAAGACACTTACTTGTCAAGCAGGAATGTTGCTAAAGGCCGCAGTATAGCTCTGCGTTGGGCCGAACGCCGCTCTACGCGCGTACTGAATTGATTGACAGGTCGGGTAGGAAAAAAAAAGGCACAAGCTGCAGCTGGCTCTTGCTGCAGCCGCTGCGATGTTCTGTGTTTATATGTTAATAAAATGTTCTAAAAAATAAAATAAAAACATGGAGCACTGGTCCAGAACACCAGGAAATCTGCAGAGCCTCGCGCAGCCACGTTGAACCCGAGTTTAATTTGCTCGTGACAAATTCATTAATTTCCTCATCATTTCAGTCATGGAGTCAGCGGAGGAGGAAGCGATCACTTGACTTTTGGCAAAAAAACAAAAGAAAAGTCCAGATCAGGGATGAAGAAGGGGAATTTAATACATTTGTGTCACATACAAAACAGTCCTGCATCGCTTTGCAATCCTTTGAACGAGAACGTGCGCGCTGCAGGCTGGGACAGGGGGAGATGGGCGTGAAAGCTTGTTCATGAACAAAACTCTGTTTTTATTGGCTGGTTAACGGCGGGTCACTGTGGGTTTTTAGAAATGCTTTTAGTACCACCTGGAGAAGCCAGAAGACTATAGTTTTTTTTCAGAGATTACCTGTCTAACATCAGTCTGTCAGGAGATAGTGACAGAGTGAAGAAATATGTTAAAAATATATTTTTAGAAAAGTTACATACAGTATAGCACCTTTAACCACTGTGCTCCCATGACTCTCCAGTTCTGTCATTTAACCAAACTTAAATCTAATTTCCTCCAAAGGAGTAAAATGAGACTCTTATTGGGACATTGCAGCTCAACCAGTAAGTTGTTTTGTATGAAAATGTTTTAATTTATTAAACGTAAATGAAATAATTTGAATCCCAGAAATGGCTTTAAATACTTTAATCAAAACTACCTGAATTATAAAAGGAAAGCAGAACTTCATTCATTTATTCATCCCCCATAATTTCCAGAATTAAACTTCCTGACCTTCCCGTTAAACGAGGCAGACGTTACCATTTCTTAATTAACTTCAGGCAGAAATGTGATTTGAATTAAGTGAAAGGAAAAATAAATTTTCACATAAGAAGATAAAATTAAATGCTTCTGGTCCAAAGGAGTCTGCTAAAGTTCCAGATACCTGCAAACTGAATTACTTAGAGTGAAGCACAAATGAAGTCCTTTTAGCAACATTTATAGCGTTTAGTATATTCTGTGTACACAAACACACAGAGAAACACACTCCACGCTCTTCACTTAGTGAGTGCTTGTCTCGTCTCTTGGTATCCAGATCAAGGCCACAGACAAACTTTAAGTGCACAGCCTTCTAGTTGAGCCTGAAATATTGCTCGTTTCTTCAAAACAGAAGAGTGCAGCAGCAATGATAGTGCTCCAGGAAGAAGAAGAAGGAAAAAAAGAGATTGTCTTTAAGTGTGTGTAAAAAATACAATAAAGTTGTGATGGGCTGCCTTTAAAGGCCTGTACTTTGCAGGCTGTGTGCTGAGGCAGGGATCTGTGCTAAAGTGAGCGTGTTATATAT
>JBBPBX010015248.1:0-20689 GCA_038048925.1 Garcialebias charrua | reverse complement strand
AATAGCTGGTTGCATTTGCCTTCTGGGTGTTCAAAGCATTTAACGTAAAGTTACACAGTTCAACAAATTATTTTATTAGAACACCAAACATACTACTGCTTTAGTTTTACAAAGACACAAACTGAGGTTGATGAGACAGATTAGTTGATCAAGTTTGACCGGTTAGGGGAAATGATCTCACTTTTCAAAACAGAAAACGACAATCAGGAACACTATTATTCTTCTCTCCCAAAGCACTAAAATCCCCATTGCTGTTGACTTTGCCAGAACAAATAAAGGAGCGAAAACAAAAACGGCAATTTAGTCTGATTGTCAGACTGAAGAAGCACAGAGAGAAGTTTCAATTATTTAATTTACAGCATCAATAGGGATTAAGAGGTGAAAAATTGCAGACCGAGATTCAAAAGCGGAGAATAGGAGCCAAGATGGTGTAGTGGCTAAGGCTTTTGACTTGGGACCCGAAGGACGCGGGTTCGCGCCCCGGCCACTACACACCTTGGGGTGTCTATGAGTGCACACCTAATTCTCCAGCTCCCCGAGCGCTGACTACGGCTGCTCGCTGCACCACCTGGTGGTGGTTGGGTTAAAGGCAGAAGACCAATTTCGTCTGTCAAGTATGGGAAACATACACAGATGACAAATGTGACAAATTATTATTATTATTATTAAAAACAAACAAGGATGAAAAAATTTAAAAACAGGAATGTGATTACCGGTATTAAGTAAGTAAAAAAAAAAAAAAAAAAAGCGAAAGATCCAGAACAAAGGTTGTGAATCTATCAGCATACAGCTGGATCAGCTTCCTTCATTATGCAGCCGAAGCACGGCTGGCTGAGGAGCGGCCTGTCTATACAGGTAAACCTAAATGCTAAGTCGGATCAAATCCTTTCACCTGCCATGCATGCAGCTACAAACATTAAAGCACTTAACTCATGAGCTTTCATTTGCAAGTCGACAAACTTTCCCAGGAAGTCACAACTGAACCGCGGTCGCAGCTAAACAGGTTAACCGTTTCACTGAGGTTAATGGAAGCAGCAGTGCTGGCAGCATGTTTACGTCTGCGTGCACGCTCACACACAAAGCATGGGCATGAAGAATTCAATCTGACAGTGAAGACAGCTGGAAACGTCACTGACACGTTTTCTTTCGTTCTTTGTTCTTTAATTAAAAAACAGGAGGACGGAACAAGCAAGCATTTGCACAAAAAAAAAGAGATGTAAAATCTGAACGCAAACCAAGGGCCAAGCAGCAGCAAAGGGATCAAAACAGCACAGTGCAAACTCTGCTTCAGCATTTCTACGCTCAAAGCTGTTTACAGTAAATATCTGAGGCCTCTCCTTTGACAGTGACAGATTATTATAATTTTTTTTGTCTTTAAACTCACGGATCATTTCCAGAAGAGCTTATGGAGAGATGAACGAATGGTACTAGCTTGTCGTGACAAACACACTTAAGTACGGGCATGAAGAACACGTGACGTGAAGCATGAAGTCTGTAAACGCTGCATGTGCAGACAAAGGTGTGATTTAGTCCCATTGTTGACGTAATACTCTATGATGGATGGATGACTGGGCTAAAAATTATTTCTAATACACCCCTCTCTCAGTAAAAATATCCACTAGGACTACCAAAGTAAGAGCGCGTCGAGTGCACGTCATAGAAAGCTGTTAAAACGTAGATATCTAACAAGGTTAAGTCGGGTCCTCTGGACGGATTCTTCTTGTTGAAACATTTCGTCTTTTATCCAGAAGACTTCTTAAGTCTGAGGTGCTGCAAACAAATTCAGTTTGCAGCACCCTCTCAACTAGTTGGCTGGTGAAGACCAAAACTAGTTGTTCACATGCAAAAAGAGTACCATCAGTCTAACAACTGATCGTTAGTGCCCGTACGGTCGCTTGCTATTCACATTGAGCGGTGTGATGCAATATCAGCATTGTAAGAGAGTGACAACATGGAGGCCTCCGCCCTGTTGGATGATGGACGAGCTCTCTTCACAAACATGTCTTCCTTCACTCCTCTCTCAAACCATAGTTCCTCTCCATCAAGGACGTGCACGTCTTCATCCCTGAACGAGTGACGCTGGCCTGCAGGTGAGTGTAGACCACAGAGTCCTGGCCAGATGATGTTACTCTTCTGTGCTGACAAGAAACAAGACAAGAAGGAAATGACATTCTTTTAACAACTAACGACCACCGATAAACGCTCGGCTTGTTTCCATGCAGCGTTCAGCCACTCTTCAGCAGGCAGAGCAGGAGGTAAAGAGGCTGTTGCATCATCTCATAAAAGCGAGGATTTCTCAGAACAAGAGCTGAGAATGTGCCTGGTTTCTGCTGCGACGTCCAAAACGAGCCGTCGTTTGTTAATCTGGCCAGAGCTGACTGAGCACTCTGGCATTTAATCAGCGACGCCCTGCTTTGTGCACACACACACACACACACACACACACACACACACACACACACACACACACACGCAGTCAGTGAGCAGCTGGGGGTCAGAGGCCTGCAGCTTGACGACAACGAAGCTCACTCACTTTCTGCAGACAGTTCGTTTTCCGAAAAGCGCATGAGAATGGGAGGGTCATGACTCAACTCGTGACCTCGTCTGCTCTGGAAGCCGTGACGTAACAGATGACATCTTCATTAGTCACAACAAAAAAAGGAAAAGTCTGGCCTAAATATAGCAAACTTTGGGTTCCTAATTTTGTTGATATATAAATGCAAAATCTAATGTTAAATCTGAATAAAGTTTGAATAGTTTGAATAGTTTGTGTATTACAGTTAGAATGATGTAGTTTGTGTATTACAGTTAGAAAAATTAAGTAGAATTATTCATTTTGTGACGTAGTTTGTGTATTACAGTTAGATAAATTAAGTAGAATTATTCATTTTGTGATGTAGTTTGTGTATTACAGTTAGTAAAATTAAGTAGAATTATTCATTTTGTGATGTAGTTTGTGTATTACAGTTAGAAAAATTAAGTAGAATTATTCATTTTGTGATGTAGTTTGAAGGTTATCATTGGTTGAACAAACTGTGAAATAAGGGGCAGATATAATAAGATTTCATCTTCTTTCTGCTCCTTTCATTTGATCCTACTTGTATTCTTATCTGATGAAACTGTCTTGTAGTGTTCTTTTAAAATGAATGAATAAACATCAAATCAAAATCAAATCAAAAGATAAAGTGATTGGGAATTCTCGTTAACCCTGCATTTGCATGAGCACCTTCTACAGAGGTGCCATAGAAAGTGTCCTGACCAGCTGCATCACTGTGTGGTTTGGTGCATGTACTGCATCCTGCCGCAAGAGCCTCCAGCGCATTGTGAGAGCAGCTGAGAAGATCGTGGGCACCTCCTTGCCCTCACTGCAGGACTTACACAGCAAACGCCTCACTCGGAAAGCCCACCGCATGGCAGGTGATCCCACACACCCACTACACAGCTGCTTCAGACTGCTGCCATCAGGGAGGAGACTGAGGAGTCTCCAGGCTCGAACCAGCAGACTGAGAGACAGCTCTGTTCATCAGGCAGTCAGAATGCTAAACACTCTGCCTGCTCTGCCTCCCCTCCCATTTGAACTGCCTTAACACTAAAACTTTCTCACATATTATCACTCAACACAAAGTTTTTAACACTAGACTCTGTGTCACCAAACGGGTTTTCACTAAACTCTCGGTCATGTGCTCATACAGTTTGCACTACTTCTCATAATTGCACTAATGTCTGTATTACATCACTGCCTATAATCATAATACTGTTTACATTCTCTGTTTACATTTATTAATACTGTTTACTTTTATTACTACTGCTTACATGTAATTACTACTGTTTACATTTATTTACACTACTTTAATATCTACACCACTGCTGGTACATATACAGTGTGCTCTGAACGGTCTTATTTAGGGATGCCCAATGTGCCTTACTGCATATGCCACTTTTTGCCTCTACAACAACATCAACTACTACCTCATACATATACTGTGTACATTGACTCATACGCTGCTTTGCCACTTTGCAAATGTCAATGCTAGAAACCTTTAGTTTATTTTAGTTATACTTTTTATACTCTTTTTTTATACCACTATGCAAAAAAAAAAAAAAAAAAACACAGGACAGTGTTAGTTTTACTATTTTTATGCTTATGTCTATTATTATATGTTTCAGTGTTTCAATGTTTAGATGTTTACTGTTGCACCGAGGGACTGAGAGAAACGCAATTTCGGTCCTGTGTATGTCCTGCACTGTACATATTGCAGATCTGACAATAAAGTTGACTTTGACTTTGACTTTGATTTCATTCAAAATAGATCATGACACAGAGGTTGTGACTGAGAAGCAGCTGAAGCAGCATTTTGCCACTAACCAGGTTAGTTGTGAACAGGTCGGAAAGAGGATGAGAATAAAAAGAGCATTTCAGAGAGGATTAATCTCTTCGAAGTAAAGATGGGCAGAGGTTCACCAGTTGGTGAAAACTGTTTAAAAATAGTGGTAGGATTTGAACATCCCATCATCTAGAGCAGGGGTTCTTAAACTGCCTGGGTTCAGGGACCCCCTCATAACCCTCATGTTCATTAAATCATTTTCTTTAATTTGTCTCTTTAATGCAATGGAAAATATTTGTGTGGCATAAATACTTTAAGACATGTTCTTTAATAGTGTTAATACAATTTTATAGTTTTAAATATGAAGTATTTTTCATTCAAGACACACTTAATTAACAACATTTTTAATTTCAACTTCCAAAAATTACAGTTTTGGGAAAATTAACAGAATCAAAAACCACTTTAAAACTTTACCTCTTCACTTTATAAACTTTGAATGAAGTACCCTGATGCATGCTCAATAATCCAGGTAGAAAAATCTAAAAAAGCTAAGTCTGGTCCTCTGGACATTCAAAAAACGTGGAATTGCACAAATGCTGTTATTGCTAGTATCACTCAGCCCTCTGTGAATAGCAAACAACCATCAGGGTGCTAACGATCCATCGTTAGGCTGATGGTCCTCCTTGATCATGTGAGCAGCTGGTTTCGGCTGTCATCAGCCAACTGGTTGATCCACTGTGAGAGGGTGCTATTTATAAGACTGAGCTGAATACAGCATCTCAGACTGAGGAAGTCTTTCGGACGAAAGACGAAACGTTTCTACAATTTTTTTTTGCTTTGTTTTGTTTTTTTTTTGAATGTCCAGAGGACTAGACTTAGCTTTTTTAGATTTGAATGAAGTAGATGCGATTTCCTGCATTTTGATGTATTTTAACAGGTTGTTAAACATCTACATAATATATTTTTTTTTTTGTGGACCCCCTAGCACCGGCTCGCAGAGCCCCGGGGGTCCGGGGACCCCAGTTTGAGAACCACTGATCAAGAGTTCATAACATCATCAAAAATATAATAATAATAATGTCCTTTTTTGTCATCTGTGTATGTTTCCCATACACAGACGAAATTCATCTCTGCATTTAACCCAACCACCACCAGGTGGTGCAGTGAGCAGCCATAGAAAGCGCCCGGGGAGCTGGAGAAATAGGTGTGCACTCATAGACACCCCAAGGTGTGTAGTGGCCGGGGCGCGAACCCGCGTCCTTCGGGTCCCAAGTCGGAAGCCCTGCCACTACACCATCTTATTTAAGGATGTAGAGAAATCTCTGAGCTCGAAGGACAAGTCCAAATGAGGATGCCTGTGATGGTCGGGCCCTCGGGGGCCTATACGGTACAAACAGGTCTAGTTCTGGATATCACTGCACGGGCTCAGGAACGCTTTTAATAATCATGGTCTGTAAACACTTTCACTGTGCCATCCGGTTAAAGCTCTATCAGGCAAAGAAGAGGCCATCTGCACATCAATAGCATTCGGAAGCACAGTCGTCATCTCTCGGTCAAAGCTCATTTAAAACCAGACTGAGACAAATTAGAAAAAGGTTCTGAGGTGAAATAAATCAAAACATTATTTTTTGGAAACCACAAGCAACATATGCTCCCATCCAGAAAAAAAAGGACCCAGGACAGTTGAACTGCTACAATCCTCCATCAGACAAAAATGAGTAGGGATGCACCGATAAATCGGCCGGCCGATCGATCGGCTCCGATTTCCTTAATTTGGGGAGATCGGTGATCGGCCGATCTTTAAATGAGAAGCCGATTTTATCTACCGATTTTATCTGCCTCAGCAAAGGTTGGAAAATCCTGAAAATTTAGGGTGCATTTTGACCTTTTAACACCTGAAAATCAGTATCGGCCAAAATCGGAATCGGCAGGTCAGACTTTCTAAAAATCGGTAATCGGTGATCGGCCAGAAAATTGAAATCGGTGCACCCCTAAAAATGAGCCAACGTTCTCCTCCACAACCCCCAACCACTGTTCTCCTCAGATGTTTCCAGACTGTCATTCAAAGAACAGTAAACATGGATCTGTCCCAACCTTTTGAGACGAGTTGCTGCCATCAAATGAAAACAATACGATAAAATTCTTACACTAAAGCACAATTTTTTCATTTGTTTACTGTGTTCCACTGTGAATAATTTAAAGGCTCACGAGAGCTGCCAGTCGCTGAATCCTGCTTTTACTGTAATTTCTGGACTATTGAGCACACCTGAATATAAGCTGTGCCCGCTAAATTTAAAAAGAAAATTAACATTTTACGCAAATAGGCTGCACTTATTAGCCCCAGCTGTTCACATTGTAACATGAGATATTTACCGGTACACTTTTTTTTTTTTTTTTACTTTTAATTAAATACATACCAGTAACACGCACAAATACAGTAAAAAAAATTTGAACAGTGCCTGTAACACGGGGCTGATAAAGAATACAGTAATCTACCAAGAGACACGTGTATTCGGCAGCTATGTGAGTGCATGGGTATGACGAAGCTAAAGGTTTTGGTGGCATGAAGCTAGTTAGCCCATCGAAAAAAGAATCCATAAATTAGCCGTAGCATTGTAAAATCTGCAGTGTTCAAAGCTGTTATGGGCACATTGGCCTTATTATTTTGTCCCTTACAGGTTTTGGGTCGGTTAATCAGCCTTTAATTGTTTTGGGCCTTTTCTGCCCGCCCATAAATAGGCTGGTTTCAGGGAGCTCACTCTGTTTTGGAACCTTTTTTTTGGCCAACCTGGTTTTCTTGGGGCCCTTGTTTTTTTTCTTTGTTCTGAAGCTGTGACCTGTTGTCAGCGACCTCAGGTAATTTTTGTTAACTTTTTGGTAAAAATGTTTTAAACATGGCCTGGTGGGACTGGTTGTCCTGTTTTTTGCCCTTTTCTTTTGTAATAGGGGTTTTTGTAGGTTATTTTTAGTTTTATTCTGGTACCAACCGCAGCTTCGACGGCCCTGTATAGGGTTGGCCCGCTGCTGTACCTTTTTGTTCTGTTTGACCAGGTCACCAGGTCCAACTTTAAGTTAATACTTAGGGTTTTTGTGTCTTTTGGTGGACACGGGAACTGGGGGTTCCTGGTCTTTTTCCTTTTTTTTCAGGAAGCAGCCTTTTTAATAAATTGAATGTTGAACCCCCCCTTATGCATATCTCATGCCCTCCTTTAATATGTTGTGCCCTTGGTGGACGTAACATATTAAATTGATTGCTACCCCCCAAGAGAGACGTGTATGGGGCAGCTGTGTGAACGCCTGGGTGTGACGAAGCTAAATGTTTTGGTGGCATGAAGCTCATTAGCCCATCAAAAAAACAACAACAACATAAATTAGCTGCAGCATTGTATAAGCTGCAGTGTTCAAAGCGTGTAGAAAAAAGTAGCGGCTTATAGTCCAGAAATTACGGTATTTACATTATACACAACACCCAACGTTTTCAGAGCTGGTGTGAACTACTGTGACTCTTGACTTGAACAAAAAGACAAAAAAAAAAACCCTTCTTTTATTTGCAGATGAGTACCGAGGCACCTTCTCTGAGCGTGGAACATCCGTTTTGACCTCTGATCCTTGTAGCCTCACTGTTCCACCTCCTCCCTCTCATTCACATTCTGGCTCTTCAGAAAGAATAAGTTTTATAACAGGACGCAGTGTTCATAATCAAATAATTGAGAGGCTGTGGAGAGATGTTTGGTATGTTGTCACTGTGAACTACCGCTATGCGCTGCAATATCTGGCTGATACTGCAGATTTTAATCCGGATAACCAAGTGCATTTGGCTTGCATTCATTTTGTAATAATGCTCCCAAGACTAAACCGGCATTTAGAGCTATTTTCTGTGGCTTGGGATAGGCATTCACTGTCCACAGAACAAAGCAGATCACAGCAAAAATTGTGGATATGGGGTCAATTACTAGCAAACCTTTCTATACCTGACCCTTCATGCGAGCAGGTTTGGATTCTTACTGTTCATGTATTTAATGTGTTGCTCTCATTATATGCCATTGTTATGGTAAATGGAGCTTACTTATATAGCGCCTTCCAGCCCCCTTTGAGGAGCCCCAAAGCGGCAGACTGCCATGCAAGGCGCTGCCAGTCCTACCGGGAGCAACTCAGGGTTAAGTGTCTTGCCCAAGGACACAACGACACATGGTGCGGGTCCCGGGAGTCGAACCGCCAACTTTCCGATCGGGAGACGACTGCCCTTACCACTACGCCACGGCCGCACTTGTAATCAAGCCTAGATGTAATGAATGCGTGAATCACTGTCTCCAGGTTATTTTTGGATAATATGGGCTTCAGCTTAGACAGTCGCCTCAGCTGGAAAAAACAGGATTTGACAATCATGTTTACATGACTGTTGAGTTTTTTTTATTCTTACTTTGCACTCAAATCCTTACAACTCATGTCTCCAATTAGCCTGGCCCTCGCCTTCCTGCACAGCTCCGCTCAATTCTCATTTCCCCTAGTCCAAAGCGAAGTGAAGGACAAGGGTCTGGTTTAAACCAGGCTAGTCTCCAATAGTTCTGTACAAGGAATCAGCATAGCTAATAAAGAGCTCATAATCAGCCAGCTGGCTGATGACACCACATTATTTTTAAGAAATGCAAACCAGATCCCCCTTGCCTTAGAGGTGATTAATACCTTTTCCAAGGCCTCCGGCTTATTTTTAAATTAAAAAAAATGTGAATTGCTAGCAATTAAGGATTGTCTTGCTAATGTTATTTGCAATATCCCTGTTAAACAAGAAGTTACTTATTTAGGAATTTTAATCTCTAAAGACCAAAAATTAAGATGCTCCTCTAATTTTACTCCAATTATGCAGAAAACCAAAAATAAATTAAACCAGTGGCTTCAGAGGGACTTATCTCTAAAAGGTAGAGTGTTGATTACCAAAGCTGAAGGATTATCCCGATTGACATATGCTGCTCTCCCCTTATATTTAGACAACAAAATCTGTAAAGATATTGATCGTATGATTTTTAATTTTATATGGAAAAATCGTACACACTATATAAAAAAAACTGTTATTATGAATAATTATGAATCAGGTGGACTTAACTGTCTGGATTTCTCTACTTTAAATAACACATTCAAAATTAAATGGGCTAAACACTTCCTTAAAAATCCAACCTCTATCTGGAACCTTATACCAAATTACGTTTTCTCGTGCTGTGGTGGCTTTAACCTCATTTTAAATTGTAACTACAATGTTGAGAAACTTCCTGTAAAACTTTCATCTTTCCATAAGCAGGTGCTCTTGGCGTGGATGCTCATATATAAACATAACTTCTCACCTCACAAATACCTCATCTGGAACAACAGAGATATTTTATTTAAAAATAAATCACTATATCTTGAAACTTGGGTTCAAAATGGGATCCTACGGGTGGCTCAGCTGGTTAATAAGGAAGGTCGATTAATCAATTACAATGAATTCTGCTCAATATATAATTTTCCAGTTAGTCTCCAGGAATTCTCCATGGTGGTTAATGCTATACCTTTGGGCACCTTAATGTTGTTCAAAAACACTAATGATACTGTCTGTTCCACTCACTGTCCAGCCGAGTCATCTGTGGGGAAAATCTGTTTTTCACAGGAGACTGGGAAGAGCAATAAGGGAATACGCAGGTTGTTTCAAGAAATGACTGTTTCTCGTCCATCTTTAACAATTTACTGGAGCCGTTATGTCCCTGATATTCATTGGAAAACAGTTTGGATGATCCCCCATAAATATTTAATTGTAAACAAGGTGAAAGAAGTGTCATTTAAAATTCTCCATAAAATTTACCCTGCTAAGCACTAAATGGTAAAATTTAAAAGAGACATAAACACTAGTTGCAGCTTCTGTGAGGGCCATCCAGAAACTGTGACACATCTCTTTTGGCTCTGTCTCTTTGCACATAGGTTCTGGTCTGAGTTTAGTAGGTTTATTAATGATCATATTTTAAAGAATTTTTCATTATGCTGGGAAAATGTTTTATTTTGTTTCTATAAATTCCATAGAAAGGATACTAAACGTTTCTTTATTATAAACCTGTTAATCCTCTTTGCTAAATTTTATATTCATAAATGTAAATTTGGTAATAAAACACCTTGTTTCTCTGTTTTTGTTAAAGAAATGGAACTGTATATCAAATCAATAACAGACTCTACAAATGAAAAGGCTCTAAGAACAATTTCTATATGTACATCTTTGCATATTCTTATGTAGTTATCACCCCTGGCTGTTTGTTTGTGTGGTTGTTATATTGTATTGTATACTTCATTCTCTTGTTTTGATGTATACTTGTTTTGCTTAAATAAAGTTCTAAAAAATAAAAAAAAAATACAGGCAAAAAAATAAAAAATAAAATAAAAAAAAAGACTGTTGAGTTTCATGGAAGGATCCATTATCACTCCCAGATTTGTGACTTTTTGTTTTTCGGACAAGGGTAGAGCAGAAAGGTCAATGCACAGGCACATTATTATTATTAGTATTATATTAATATTATTATTATTATTATTATTACCCTAATGCCAGAATTAATAATAAATAATAAAGACTGGCATTTTTGATTTAATGTAATTATCTACGCCACTAGAGGGAGGCAACAGTACACCCCTTCACCTTGTTAGCTGCCCTGATTAAAGCCTAAAGGAAATACGAGATAGATGGACATTTTTTAAACCATATTTATTGAAACCACTAATATTGAAAGAACAACATTTTTGTAATTAATATCTAATAAACACTTTGATTAGACATGACCTACTTCAAGATTTTTTTAATGGCGAAGAGAACAGGCAATAGCAACACGGACCAACAGCAAGGACCAACAGCAAGGACCAACGACATGAACTACAAATGCAGCGAACGCAACGCATATGAAACAAACACATGCAACACATATGCAATGAGCACATATGCAACGAACACATATGCAGCGAACACATATGCAACATAGACATATGCAACATAGACATATGCAACATCTACAAGCAGCAAAGACCAACGACATCTACCAACAACACATATGACTTGTGCTTATGCAACATCTACATGCAGCAAAGACCAACTACATGTACCAACGACACAAATGACTTCTGCTCATTTTTGAAACAAATGGAACCTCATAGGGAACAAGGTGCAACATACCTGGCCCTTTCAATGCTGAAAGCTCGGTGAAGTGCATTTTGGAGATCGATGGATGGGCGTCAGTGGCTTAAGTACCCAGAGGGCGGGGCCTCTGGCGTGACGCTGACGCCCCTGTCTTAAAGGCGTGATTGTATTCCTTCAGATAACTGCGCGGAGCGCAATTTCCCATAGCATTTATGTTGCACCTCGTTCCCTTCCTTCAGGGAACATGAGTTATGGTGCATAACTTTTAGTTCATGTGACCCAGTCATCGTTTTCACGACCACAACCCTCTAACATTTTTGGATCGTATGCACAAGAGCCGTCATCTGATGAATTGGTCCCTATGGCTACAGCCTTTTAATGTCTCTATCCAGCACATTAGGGGGATATATATATAATATTGTGGCCGATGCGCTTTCGCGCCTGTAGGTTCTTGTCATTTTTGTATGAACAGATGTGCTATGTTTCCTTCCTAACATCCACATCAACCCATACAAAAAATATGGCGGTGGGGGTGTTATGTATCCTGAGGAGAATGAGTATTTTTAAACCTTACAGTTATGTTTAGGTTAGCTGCAGTCTGCTGAAAGCTCCAGCAGCCTGCTGCAGCACCTTTTTCTAACTCAGGCTTAGTCAGCCTTGATTGATTCAAGCTGCTGCATCACCTGCTGATTCCCTACCTTTAAATGCTCTGGGCTGAGACCTGGGGAGTGTGAAGGTTGTTGTAAACCAGCAGACTGTTGTTTGAATGCCAGCTAAGACACAGGTGAAAGCTTGTAGGGAACGACTTGAGAACCATTAAGGTAAATCAAGTTTGATGAAGGCAGCCATTGTGCTGTGTGTGTATGAATTGATGACAATGAGCCATTGTGCTCATGTCTGTCTGTCTGCTGGAGACAGCTGTGTCGATGATTGCCCTTTTTTCCCTCTCTTCACTTCTTTAATTTCAAAACTTTTCCAGATTGGGTGAGACTGGCAGTCTCGTATTTGTCCTTTTTTTTTTTAACTCTTAGTACAGGTGGTGGTGTGGCAGGTGGTTTGCGGAGAGCCAGTGTGTGTCAGGAGTGTTTTTCTGCCCATCCTGCCATGAGTGCTCCTGTGAGAAGCTGGACTTGAGCAAGTGCACGCTCGTGAGGACTCCAGTTGGACTGGACAAAAGTGTGTGTGTTAGAGCACTTGAAGTGCTTGTTTTGACCTCTGGTTTAGACTAGAGTGAAGGACCTAAGCCACTGGGGGGCTCATGTGAGAACTATTCGAGTCACAGAGAACTGTGCTCATGTGTGTCTGTCTGCTGGAGACAGCAGTGTCGACGATTGCCCTTTTTTCCCTCTCTTCACTTCTTTAATTTCAGAACTTTTCCAGATTGTGTCACGAATCATTCGGATTCTTAGGTGGTGGGCAAGTTGGCGAGAGAGGCCTTTAATGCAGAGAGCTTGCTTCAACTGGGAGACAGGCTTAGATCATGGAAACAGGGTCAAAACACGAAGAGGCAGAGGTTGAACAAACAGGTCCTGAGGGTAATCCTTACTCAAGGTCCGGTGGGTAGAAACAGGGTCATGATCCAGGAATCAGAAAAGCAGAGCAAACCAGGCAAGGAGCGAGCAGGCCAGTAAAACCAGGAGACAGGCGTGAGGTCATGAACAGGAGATCAGGTGAGGGCTTGGACAAGGCGCTGGACATCTACTGACTGAAAGTGTTCGACAATCTGGCAGAGACTTGGTGAGGGAGAAGAGCTTGTATAGGACAGACAACAGGTGGAACTCGTGAGCTTGATTGCAGCTGCAGGCAGGTGAGTGTGGCAGAGTGACTGAACAGGAACTGATGAACAGGCAGACAAGGCAGGGAGCATGAAATGTGACAGAGCCCCCACCTCAAGGTCCGGCCCCTGACGGACCTCCAGGCTGGTCCGGGCTCTTCTCCAGACGCGCTGGCATCTGTGAGCAGCAGCGTATGCCCTCTTGGAGAGCATACGCTGCGACTGCTCTCTTTTGGATGGAAAACAAAGGGGCTCGAACCCATTGACTGTATAAAAGGGAGACAAATCAGTGGCAGAAGAGGGTAAAGAGTTCAAAGCATGTTCGACCCAAGGAAGATTGGTAGACCATCTGGTTGGATCGTCTTCGCAAAGGATACGTAACTTGGTCTCAACTTCCTGGTTAGCCCTCTCAGACGTCCATCCGTCTGTGGATGAAAACCAGCAGACAGGCTGACAGAAATACCCAAAAAGGCACAGAACTCCCCCCAGAACCGGTTCTTTAGTCCCTTCTAGCCAGTGTCTCCATTCCTCCAGAGCCATCTTGACAGCCAGAAGCTCTCGCTCCCCCACATCGTAGTTGCGCTCAGCACTGGACAGACTCCTAGAAAAAAAGGCACACGGATGGATCTTCTCATCCGAAAAACGTTGACTAAGGACTGCACCAACTCCAGTATTAGAGGCGTCCACCTCTACTGTCTGTCTGGATCGGGGGAACGAAGAACAGGGGCAGACACAAAAAGTGCCTTAAGCCTGGAAATGGCAGTCTCTGCCTTGTCATTCCACAGAAACCTTGTTTTGACTGAAGTGAGAGCATGCAAAGGAGCAGAGACCTGACTGTAGTTCCGAATGAATTTGCGATAAAAATTAGCAAAACCCAGGAACCTCTGTAACTGCCTTCTATCCTTAGGGATGGGCCAGTCTTTGACTGCGGAGATCTTGGAAGCATCCATGGATACCAGATTGGGTGAGATGACAAAACCCAGAAAAGAGGTGGTGGTTTGATGAAACTCGCACTTCTCTGCTTTGACAAAGAGGTTATTTTGTAGGAGTCTAAGAAGGACGGATCTTACGTCTCCTGTGGGAAGGCAGGTCCTTTGAAAATATTAAGATGTCGTCTAAATAGACAAATACGAATTGGTTGACCATATCCCTTAGAACATCGTTGACTAGGGCCTGGAACACTGCAGGGGCATTGGTTATTCCAAAAGGCATTACCAGATACTCATAATTAGGGGCATTAAAAGCAGTTTTCCACTCATCTCCCTCTCTGATACGAACAAGATGATAAGCGTTTCTCAGGTCTAGTTTAGTAAAAACAGTGGACCCCTGAATGAGGTCAAAAGCTGAGGCCATTAAAGGTAAAGGGTACTTGTTCTTGATAGTGATTTTATTAAGACCTCTGTAGTCAATACATGGTCTAAGAGAACCGTCTTTTTTACCCACAAAAAAGAAACCGGCACCAGCGAGGGATGAAGATGGTCTAATGATACCAGCTTGGAGTGAGTCCTGAATATACTTTTGCATGGCCTGATTTTCTGGAGCAGACAGTGAGTACAAACGACCTAGTACCAGGGAGTAAGTCAATGCCGCAATCATAGGGCCTATATGGTGTAACGAAGTGGCCTTGACTTTGTTAAAGACTTCTTTAATATCATGATACTCAGTAGGAACCCTTGAAAGATCAGGATAAGTCTCTTTAATAACGTCACAACTGATGGTGCGAGAGACAGCCTCAAAAAGACCGGATGACAGACACTTCTCAGACCAACCAACGATCTCCTTTCTTACCCAATCAACATGTGGATTATGTGAATTAAGCCAGGAGGCTCCTAAAATAACTGGTAGCTGAGGAGAATGGATTATAAGGAACTTTATTGTTTCATGGTGATTGCCACCTAGGGACAAAACAACAGGTTTCCAGGCTGGACTGGTGAAGCACATGTCCGTCTATGGCCATCACTTTGTGGTCCCTAGGTGAAGAAACAACAGTTATCCCACGAGACTGAGCAAACTTCAGATCCATGAAGACGGTATCAGCACCAGAGTCAATGAACACTGACACAGGATGTTTTTTACCTTTGGACTTGATCTCTGCAGACAACGTGAAAGGTGAGGAGATCTTGGGGTCTCCAATATGACTCAGTAGGACTCTCCTCTCCCCTACTGAGTCCGTCCTTTTAATGGGCACGTGGAAACAGTGTGTCCATCCCCTCCACAGTAAAAACATAGATTATTCCTCCTCCTCCTCTCCCTCTCCTCCTGGGTAAGGCGAATCCTGCCCAACTGCATAGGCTCCTCAGACTGCTGGGGATTTGACAAAGAACTGTGGGTTGCAGTGGTTCTAGATTCACCCCAGGTTTGAGAAGGTGTTTCCACTCTGCCTCTCCTCTCTCGCTTTCTCTCAATTAGACGAAGATCAATACGAGTAGCTAAGTCCTCCATCTCCTTGAGAGACTCTGGACGGTCTCTGGTGGCAAGCTCGTCCTTTCTCGTGGCAAGCAGCTAGCACCTCATTAAGTCCTTGAAAGAAGGCATCAGTTAATGCCTCCTCGTTCCAGTGACTATCTGCAGCAACAGTGTGGAATTCAATCATGTAATCAGTAACCCTTCTTTTCACTTGTTTCAGGGAAAACAATCTTCTTGCAGCCTCTCTGTCTGGCAAGACTGGATCAAAAACACGGGTGAGTTCTCTGGCAAAATCTCTGAATGAGTAACAAAAAACTGAGTCCCGCTGCCATTCAGCAGTACCCCACAACTTGGCTTTACCAGATAGGAGAGATGACATAAGCAACCTTGGATCGTTCTGAAGGAAATGAAGAGGGTTGAAGTTGAAAATGGATCTCACATTGCGTAAGGAATGATCGACACTGGCCCGGCTCTCTTTTAAAAACCTCCGGTGGTGGTAGGCGAGTTTCATGCATAGGAAAAGCATGATAAAGAGCTGGAGAGGCTGGAGGAGGAACCTGTGGGTCAGATGTTTTAGACAATTCTTGAAGCATGCCCATTAACCTCTAACTTAGAAATTGCCCCCTCCACACCAGAACGCCACTCGTGTGTCTGTGAAGAATCCATTATGGCCAGATTGTACTGTCACGAATCAGAGATTTGGATTCTGAGGTGGTGGGCAAGTTGGCGAGAGAGGCCTTTAATGCAGAGAGCTTGCTTCAACTGGGAGACAGGCTTAGATCATGGAAACAGGGTCAAAACACGAAGAAGCAGAGGTTGAACAAACAGGTCCTGAGGGTAATCCTTACTCAAGGTCCGGTGGGTAGAAACAGGGTCATGATTTGAAGCTTGGTGCACAGAAAGAAATATTATTTCTTATTCATGCAACTTGGCCCAGCTACACACCTTTCTTCAGGACTCGTTGGAAAGAGGTCGCTCTTTCTCAACGATTAAGGTGTTCCTATCAGCAATTTCAGCTTGTCACGAGGGCTGGGGGAGCAGGACGCCTGGCGCGCACCCGCTCATAATAAGATTTATGAAGAGCATGCTAAGGAAGAGACCCTCCAGCAGGATCTTGGTTCCTGGATGGGATCTTAGTATGGTCTTGGGGGCTCTCTGTGACCCCCCCATTGGAACCACTGAGCGACATTAAGATAGATTTTTAATCTTATTTCATGGCTCTTCTCCTGGCTCTTTGCTTGACAAAACGTGTGTATACCAGGTTAACCCCTGACGGGTCAAAGGTAGCCTTAAGGCCTAATCCTACATATATCCCCAAGGTTTTGACCTTAAAACCCAGAAGCCCAAACTTTGATCTCTCTTTTTTCCACTTGCTCCTAACAGGATCAAAGGCTGAAGGCTCTCTGCCCCATGAGAGCTTTAAGCACTTACATGCAGAGAACAGCTGAAAGGAGAAAAACAAATCAACTGTTTGTGTGCTTTGCCGCACGAGCTACAGAAAAGGCTATCAAAACAGCGCCTCTCACCCTGGGTGACTGAGGACATAAAAAGGGTGTACAGTAGCAAAGGTCAACCGGTGCCCTCTTGAGTGCGTGCCCACTCCACTCGGGGCTTGGCCACCTCGTGGTCACTGTTCAGGGGTGTGCCAGTTGCAGACATCTGTGCTGCTACGAACTGGAGTTCAATGAACACGTTTGCAAAGCATTACAGTTTGGATGTTACTGCGTGTGATGTCACTCAGGCTGTCCTTTCTAACACACAGTGGAAAGCGACCTTGGGATGCCTTTTGAATAAAGGCTGACGTTCCCACTAGGATGCATTTTACTGAGCATTTCAAGGGTGTGAAGGGATTACGTTACCATAGCATTTATGTTGCACCGAATGACATGACTGATAGAGGGAACTGAAAGGTATGCACCCTAATTCATGTTCCCTGAAGGAAGGGAACTACGAGGTTCCATTTGTTTCAAAAATGTGCGGAAGTCATTTGTGTCGTTGGTACATGTAGTTGGTCTATGTTGCATGTAGATGTTGCATAAGCACAAGTCATATGTGTTGTTGGTAGATGTAGTTGGTCTTTGCTGCTTGTAGATGTTGCATATGTCTATGCATATGTCTATGTTGCATATGCGTTCGCTGCATATGTGCTCATTGCATATGTGTTCTGTGCTCATTGCATATGTGCTCATTGCATATGTGCTCATTGCATATGTGCTCATTGCATATGTGTTTGTTTCATATGCGTTGCGTTGCGTTCGCTGCATATGTACAGTAGTTCATGTCGTTGGTCCTTGCTGTTGGTTCGTGTCGTTGGTCCCTGTTGCTATTGCCTGTTCTCTTCGCCATTAAAAAAATCTTGAAGTAGGTCATGTCTAATCAAAGTGTTTATTAGATATTAATTACAAAAATGTTGTTCTTTCAATATTAGTGGTTTCAATAAATATGGTTTAAAAAATGTCCATCTATCACGTATTTCCTTTAGGCTTTAATCAGGGCAGCTAACAAGGTGAAGGGGTGTACTGTTGCCTCCCTCTAGTGGCGTAGATAATTGCATTAAATCAAAAATGCCAGTCTTTATTATTTATTATTAATTCTGGCATTAGGGTAATAATAATAATAATAATAATAATAATAATAATAATAATAATAATAATGTGCCTGTGCAAATTAAAATTCCTTGGAATCTTCTGTAAAACCCCAGATATATTTTTCAGTGAGTAATGTTATCTGTACAGCCAAAATGAATAAAAACTACAAAACTTATGTGCTCTTTACATAAATTGACCAAAAAATATTCCTCCTCCAGTCAAACATGTAAAGTATATTTTGTCCTCATCTCTAATTATGTATGTCACAATAACAACAACTTTTATGAAGAACTTTTTTTTCTTTCGGCTTTTCCCTTTTCAGGGGTCGCCACAGCGAGTCATCCTCCTCCACCTCTCTCTGTCCTCTTCTTCCTCTGTCCTCACTCCAACTACCTTCATGTCCTCTCTAACTGCATCCATAAATCTCTTCTTTGTCTTTTTCCTGGCAGCTGCATTTCTAACATCCTTCTACCAATATATCCACTGTCCCTCCTCTGGACATGTCCAAACCATCTCAGTCTGGTCTCTAACTTTATCTCCCAGTGTTTCAACATGTGCTGTACCTCTGATTACAGTATCTTGATCTTATCCATCCTTGTCACTCCTAAGGAGAACCTCAACATCTTCATTTCTGACACTTCCAGTTCTTTCTCTTGTCTTTTTGTCAATTACACTGTCTCCAGACCATACAACATAGCTGGTCTCACCACTGTCTTGTAAACTTTTCCTTTGACCTTTGCTGACACCTTTTTGTCACAAATCACTCCTGAAACTTTTCTCCATCCACTCCATCCTGGACTCTCTTCTTCACCTCTTTACCACATTCCCCATTTTCCAGGACAGTGGACCCCAAGTACTTGAAGTCCTGCACCTTCGTGACCTCTGATCCTTGTAGCCTCACTGTTCCACCTCCTCCCTCTCATTCACATTCTGGCTCTTCAGAAAGAATAAGTTTTATAACAGGACGCAGTGTTCATAATCAAATAATTGAGAGGCTGTGGAGAGATGTTTGGTATGTTGTCACTGTGAACTACCGCTATGCGCTGCAATATCTGGCTGATACTGCAGATTTTAATCCGGATAACCAAGTGCATTTGGCTTGCATTCATTTTGTAATAATGCTCCCAAGACTAAACCGGCATTTAGAGCTATTTTCTGTGGCTTGGGATAGGCATTCACTGTCCACAGAACAAAGCAGATCACAGCAAAAATTGTGGATATGGGGTCAATTACTAGCAAACCTTTCTATACCTGACCCTTCATGCGAGCAGGTTTGGATTCTTACTGTTCATGTATTTAATGTGTTGCTCTCATTATATGCCATTGTTATGGTAAATGGAGCTTACTTATATAGCGCCTTCCAGCCCCCTTTGAGGAGCCCCAAAGCGGCAGACTGCCATGCAAGGCGCTGCCAGTCCTACCGGGAGCAACTCAGGGTTAAGTGTCTTGCCCAAGGACACAACGACACATGGTGCGGGTCCCGGGAGTCGAACCGCCAACTTTCCGATCGGGAGACGACTGCCCTTACCACTACGCCACGGCCGCACTTGTAATCAAGCCTAGATGTAATGAATGCGTGAATCACTGTCTCCAGGTTATTTTTGGATAATATGGGCTTCAGCTTAGACAGTCGCCTCAGCTGGAAAAAACAGGATTTGACAATCATGTTTACATGACTGTTGAGTTTTTTTTATTCTTACTTTGCACTCAAATCCTTACAACTCATGTCTCCAATTAGCCTGGCCCTCGCCTTCCTGCACAGCTCCGCTCAATTCTCATTTCCCCTAGTCCAAAGCGAAGTGAAGGACAAGGGTCTGGTTTAAACCAGGCTAGTCTCCAATAGTTCTGTACAAGGAATCAGCATAGCTAATAAAGAGCTCATAATCAGCCAGCTGGCTGATGACACCACATTATTTTTAAGAAATGCAAACCAGATCCCCCTTGCCTTAGAGGTGATTAATACCTTTTCCAAGGCCTCCGGCTTATTTTTAAATAAAAAAAAAAGTGAATTGCTAGCAATTAAGGATTGTCTTGCTAATGTTATTTGCAATATCCCTGTTAAACAAGAAGTTACTTATTTAGGAATTTTAATCTCTAAAGACCAAAAATTAAGATGCTCCTCTAATTTTACTCCAATTATGCAGAAAACCAAAAATAAATTAAACCAGTGGCTTCAGAGGGACTTATCTCTAAAAGGTAGAGTGTTGATTACCAAAGCTGAAGGATTATCCCGATTGACATATGCTGCTCTCCCCTTATATTTAGACAACAAAATCTGTAAAGATATTGATCGTATGATTTTTAATTTTATATGGAAAAATCGTACACACTATATAAAAAAAACTGTTATTATGAATAATTATGAATCAGGTGGACTTAACTGTCTGGATTTCTCTACTTTAAATAACACATTCAAAATTAAATGGGCTAAACACTTCCTTAAAAATCCAACCTC